>JACAVU010000011.1:31122902-31203562 GCA_014183005.1 Castanea mollissima | reverse complement strand
ATGGAAAATGATGGTGTCTCGGTGGATTGTACCACTTATACTATAATAATTGATGGATTATGTAAAGCCAACCGAATAGAAGAGGCCATGAAGTTTGGGATGATGTCATATGGCCATCAAAGTATCTGATAATTATGTTTATGCAGCCCTTCTCAAAGGGCTTTGCTGCTCAGCAAATTCATGAAGCTTGTCATTTCTTCTATGAATTGGTTGTTCTGGGGTCTCTCCAACATTTTCAATTATAATATTTTGATTGACAGTGCATGCAAGTTGGGCTTAATGAGAGAAGCTTATCAGTTGTGGGAGAGATGAGAAGGAATGGGCTGGCCCCAGATGCTGTAACCTGGAGATTCTTGACAAATTACCTAATATGTGAGAAAGCATTCTCTGTTGAGGATGCAGCTTTGCAATCCAGAGATGAACCACAGGATATAAACACAAAGAAAACCTGATGCAGAAAATCTTACTGAATTTAAGTAGCCATAAAGAGGATCCCTTTTTGAAAGGAAATCTAGGTAGTACTGATGAAGATAACTGTTTTAACCTTGTTATGGGGTGACCTCCTTGACTTTGAGAGGAATCATCTGAAGGTGTTAATAAAATGAAAATTAACAGAGCTGTAGCTCCAAAACACAGAAGTGGTCATGCATGGTTGAGATGCCTAATGGGGCAGGGAAAGAGACCATGTCTTTTCACTAACATTATTTTTATGTGAAGGATTCAAAAAAATTCAGGGGCATGCGATTAACGGAATTTTTCAACAACTTAAGATATTCTAGACAGAGAGAAGTTGTTATGCTAGAGAAATCAAAGGATTAGTGAGTGGATTGCTGTAGGTTGTGCATATGTTGTGGATTGGTGAGTTGATAGCTGAATACAGAAATTAGATAAAGCTGCAACCAATCACAATTTTGGATTTTATTTGGGTTGTTTGCATTCTACAAGACCATTCTATAAATTTCCTTATTGTTTGTTTTGTTGCTGGGGAAAAAAATGTATTAGAGAAGAATGTAAACTTGGTTCTGTTTGTTTTTCTGGAATTTTTTTTTTTGTGTGGATTAAATTTTCCGGGAAAAGGGGATTTTTTTTTTTTTTTTTTTTTGTTCTTTGTTTGTTGGATTGATGGGGAAATAGGAATCCGAATGAAAGAGTGGATTTAGTTTATTTATTTTATGACTAAGTTTAATTTACTGCTAGTGTATTTGGAGGCCTTTACAGCTTGGCTTGGGAACGGTTTTTGAGAAAGTTTTATATTGATGCACAGCGGACCTAGCTTCTTATTGTTGGAAAAATGTGTCTTTTCTTCATTTTTTGTTTTGATGGATTTTCTTTGTGGGTTAAAGTTATCTCCTAAAATAAAAAGGAAATTTTAGAGTATTTAATGTGATAATGGGGTGTTTGGGGAAATGGCTTTTCTAAAGTTTTGTTCTTTGCAGTTCCTGTGTAGCAAATGGCAATGAGGAAATTCTACAGCGAGATGAAGGGGCTGAAGGTGAAGGAGGCGCTGAACATGTGAAGCCATGCTTTTCACCAACTATTTGAAGAATGGATTTTCCGAGATGGCTGGACACTACCATGCCAGTACATTCAAACCAACTCCATTGACCCGCCCTACCATGTCTGCTTTGGTGGAATGGCCTTCTCCTACTGGTTGCACTCCTTGAGGACACGGCCACCTTAAGCACCAGGAGCATGGAGGCACTGATGATCATTTATTGCAGTGCTTACTAGAATGAGTAATTATGAGGTTTATTTTATTTTAATTTTTTTTTCCTGATAGACAATTGTGATTTTTGATCGAAGCAAGTATTGAATCATTGATGCTTAATTTTTGGGTTTTGCTGGTTTTTGTGTCTTTTTAGGAGTACTGGATGTTTGGTTGCTTTGATCGTTGGATATATTGACGAGGTATCATGATATTGGATGAATGCATGTTTTTAGTAGAAATGTTTGATTATTAGTTTATTTGTTGGTGGGTTTCTGAATTTGTGCATGTGGATTTTTGTGAGCTTTTAGAGATTGCATTGGCGTTTTGTCGCTGGATATTGTAAAAGCATGTTGGATATGATTGTCAATAATTGATTAATGCCAAATTCAAATGGGTGATGTCATAATATATATATACACACCTTAGGTCCTGTTGTTTGGGTTGTCATCAAACCATTTGAGAAAATGAGGGAAAGCTTATGAGGATATAAGTTTGATCTTTGAAGCTTTAAATTCAAGAAAAATGCCAAAATCTTAAACTGCACCCAAAATATTCTCATGTATCCCATGTTTAGTTTCTAGATGGAGAATCCTGCTTGAATCCATTTAGATTCTTTGCTTTATTTGACAGATTTGATCCTGCACGTGAATTCTGTTTACAAAGCATTATATTAGCGCTTGAGCCTCTAGATTTGGGCACTAGATACAATGAGAAAGGAATGACATAAAAGGGAAAAGAAATGAGGGGAAAAAGATAATAATTTACTTTTTCCTTGTTTGCTTATGCAAGAAAATGTGGACAGAGATTTTGACAAGTACTGAAGTATTGTGAATTACTTGTGATTTGCTGCCCAAGATGATTACGTAATGAGAGCAATGGTAGTGTGTAAGGATTCACTAGATCAAAAGAAGGGAGTGCTGTTCATATTAGAAAAACATTTGGTCTGCAAAGGCATGTGGAGTAATGTTGCTAATAAAATATACTTAGAGAACTTGTTAAATTGACATTTAAGTTTGCAATATTAGCATGCTGAGGCAACCTACTCTGGCCTTTCTCTTCCCCCCCTCTCGCCAGGCTAGGTTTAGTGGCCACTGGGCCTTACTAGACTATTACAGAGCTAAAGCCTTCGTCTTCTTTCCCCCGCTAAGCTAGGTTTAGTGCACGCTGAACCTTACCCAGGCTATACAATGAGCTATAACTCAATTGGCGCTTTGTTCTCCCATAATAATGGGATGAGGTGAGGTGTGGGTTCAAAACCCACTGCACGTGTAATTTATCATTAAGGAAAAAAAGAAGAGAAAGGAAATGTGTTGGGATTTATAAGAAGCTATTAGAGAATGTGTTTTTTTCTTTTGGTTACGGGTGGTAACTATCCTTGGAAGCCCTTCCTTAGATGTCAATTATCCCCAAATACTATTTATCTTGGATTTCTCAAAGATTAAATAACATTTTAGTGATATTCTATAATGTTTTTTATTTACAGCTCAAAACAATTGTTTGATTATGGATTACAATTCCTTTGAGCCTTTAGTACTTGGTTTCAATGACTCTCTGTCTGTGTGTGTGTGTGCATGTTTGTTGATTCCCTTTACTTTTCCACTTCTTGTATTTTCTTTGTCTTCAATTTTATATTTAACCCAGTTCAGTCCTTTTTGTTAGGGTGTGGGGTAATGCTGTTGTTGGTTGAAGTACATAGTCTTGTTATCAATTGGCATTGAGGATGATCTGAGCTTAAGCTGAACACCAGAGCCAGGATTTTTGGAATTTGGTGCTTGGGTGAGGGTGAGATTGTGTAGGCCCCAATCAACTGATCAAAGCCTTGCTGACCAAGTGTTTGGTTCTTGGGCTTAGCTTATATAATATATTAGTGTGTTCAAGCTCCACTTGAGCTTTAATCAAGTCTAGATATTCTTGTTTAACTTTGCTTTGCTGCTGCTGGGCAGCTCTAGATAATTAGCTAAGTTGCTTGAAATTTTCTCAAGCCCTCAATGAGCTGCTGGTTTTGATTTAATGTTCCAGAAGGTATAGGTGAAAAGATGTTATGATGTGCAGTTGATGGCATCATCATGTGAGAGGTCTTGTCAATTTGTTTGTCATCACTTTAAGGCAGCTTTTTGGTGAGAAAATGCTTATATTTATTTGACGGAGGATGTGTATTACTGCTGAAGAGTTCTTCAGAGTTATAACATGCTAAACTTAAAAAGTTTTCATCCCCAAGGGGCAGCATAATCGGCTAGGACCATGCCTCATGAAGTGGAGTCACTATTTCAAATCTCCCTTTCCTCCCCCTCTGGCAAAGCTTCTTCTGGAGGCTTATCTGATTTTGAAGATGTGATTTTAGCTTGGTCATTAACTAAATTAGAAGCTTGTCATAAAGAAAGTCTTAGGCGTTCAGCACCTCAGTTTTTTTTGCAGCTCTGAGATTGGGTCTGTGCCTTGTTGAATGTTTAAATATCTTGTTAGCGCCCCATTGATCGAAAGAGAGAAGTTAAGACTCATGGATGCTGTCTATTATGGTTGTGATGCAGCTTTCTCTAAAATATGTCTATATCATGTGAGATTCTGTGTAAAGAGAAATTTCTGTGTAATGTGGTAATAGAACTGATGAGGGCTGTGATATATGTAGTAATAGAAATGTTTCAGTTGGGTCACTATAATCAAATACACAACTAACTTGGTTTTCCTGCCTTTTAATTTACTGTCACATAAATCACACTCAATGTTCTTTCACTCATGTTTTTGTTTGGCTTGTTAAATGTATGTACTTCATACTTTTTGTTTCATATATGCAGGTTCCCAGTCTTGGTTGGAGACCCATTGAAATGCTTATCGTTCTTTAGTTTTGATGTCTGGAAATTGTTAACGGAAAATTACTGTCTTCTTAACTGCATGGCAGTGTTAAGTACAATACGATCTACATAAACGATGTTACGTACTTTTGTTATTTTAGTTGGATTGTTGAAAAATGTGTATCTGGGCAATTCGGCTTTGTCAGCTTATTCTTGTATCAAAAAAAAGAAAAAAGCTTTGTCAGTTTATTTGGGTTCAATTGTTGAGTCCTGTTGAGAGATAATATAGTCTTGTTTCTTGTGTTGTACTTGTTATTTGGGGTTCTTAAATATTTCTGTCAAAAATTATATATTTATTTAGGTACTAATTGGAGATTTGGAGATAAAAAGTATTTACAATATGGTAGTTCTGTCAACGACACAAAACAGGTAAAATTGTTACAAAGTATCAATAAAAGCCAATATAGGTTAGTAATGTTGCTGAGACCTGACGATGCAAAAAATTGAGCATGACTAATGTGTAGCTTTCTCTTCTTTAGGCCTTATTCTGTCTCTTCTATGCAGCTATAGTAAAGCCTTTCACTAATCACTATTTGGTTATGGAAAAGAATGGGAATTATATATAAAAAGAATTTAATTTGAAAAAAGGACAGATGTTGTTAGATTAAAGACCCCAAAATAATTTCAAATATGATAAATATGTTCAAACTACTGAACTCAAATGAGCTTTCTTTGTGGGTATTGCTCTCTCGTCAAACGCAATGAAACTCAAATGAATGTTTTCAAGAAAAAAATTGGTTTTCCCCAAACAAAAAAAAAGAAAAATAACATAGAAACTAACTCTCCCCCCCCCCCCCAAAATAAAATAAAATACAATAGTTTCCAAATCAAAAAAGAAAATATAATAATTCTTTCCTTACAAATAAACCTTCTAAGATGTTTTCAAATATTTATAGAGGTTACCAACTCATATGGATTCATAACAGAAATGGGAAATACTCTATAAATCTGGATATCACATGGCGAGACAGATTCTTAGGGCAAACGAATGGACTGAATGCTCATCGGGTTCAGCTGGGATGGATGTGTGGATGAAGCTGTGGAAATTGAATGTCCCATGCAAGATTAAAATTTTTGGGTGGAGGGCCTGTCAAAATATTCTGCCAACACGTGTGAACTTAGCCCAAAGAAAGATTATTGAGAATACTTGCTGCGAGACTGTGAGCTGTGCAAAAGAGCTCCGGAGAATGGAATTCATGCGCTTTGGAGTGTGGTGTAGCGCAAGGTATATGGGCTGGAAGCTTGGTCAAACTACAAAGTGTACTCAAGGCCAAGGAATGTTTTGCAACTCTTGCTGACTTACTGAAGAGGCTGTCCACAGAGGAGTTTGAATTATTCTTAATTCTGGCATGGTTTTATCTGGAACCAACGAATTCGGTGATCCATGGGGGGAGTTAAAGATCCTCGGCAAGTTCTCAGAAGGGCAGAGGATTTTCTGGCAGTGTATCACCAAGCACAGGAACAGCTGCTGTTGATGCGGAATGCACCCCAGCAGATAATGGGTTTGGCAGCCTCCTCAATCTGCTTAGTACAAGTTGAACTTCGATGCGACGATATACACAGACTTGGGGCGTTCAGTGTGGGAGTAATTATTCGAATTGGAACGGAGAAGTCATGGCTGCTTTGTCCTGCTATGGGACCTTTTGTTCAAGATAGTGAGGAAGCCGAGATAGTTGCTTGCCGAAAGCTCTTGAATTCTCCATAGATACGGGATTCTCGAATTTGGTAGTTGAAGGTGATAATGTAAAGTTTATGAGAGCCGTTGCATCGAATTGTATGGACAACTCCAGACTAGGCACAGTAATTGAAGACATCCATTGCCTTGTGAGTGGCCTGAGGTGGAGCTCAGTCACTGTGTAAAGCGTAGTGCAAATACTGCTGCCCTTGTTTAGCTCGTTTTGCTAGGAATGTATCTGACGAACTGGTAAGGATTGAGGATTGCCCACAACTTGCTAGGGAAGCCTTGTATAATGAATCCTTGATTTTCAGTTGAATGAAAGACTAGTCACTCTTCAAAAAAAATATTTATAGGTTGACTCAATCTTGTGACCTAATTCTTTTGATGATTCAAGTCTTTCCTTTTTAGTTATGTGTTTTGTTTAGGGACTCCAAAACCATCTTATTTTCATCTTTTTGTTTGGACCGTAAGCCCAGATTTGTATCATCTAGGGGCATTAAGTCCATTTTGTACTTCATCAAGGGGCTTTAGGCCCTCTATTGTTTTGCTTGGGACCATAAGTCCTCATTTTTTTTGTTTAGGGGCATTAAGCTCATCCTTGTTCTCTGTTTGGGCTTTTAGTCTATTATTGTTTTGTCTTGGAACCTTAGGCACATCTTGTTTTTATCTTTGGGCTATAGGCCCGCATCCTTTATTTATCTTAGAGCCTTAGGCTTGTCCTTGTTTGTCTAAGGGTATTCCCATCTTTTCTCCATCTGAGACTTAGGTCAATCTTTATTTTGTCTCGGTTTTGAGCCTACCTTTTTTCACTTAGGTCATATACATGCTGTCTAAGATTATTAACTTGTCTTATTCAATGTGAGGGCCTTAGAACCTCTATCTTGTCAAAATTGGAAGTGGAGCTTTGACTGATATAATTGATTTCTTCTCTACTCAATTCACAAAGAAAGTGTATTTACCATAGCTTTCCCTAAAAATACTATATAATTTGCATACCACGAAAAGTTTCACAATGTCAATTTGAGTGCTCCAACCAAGAGAGATAAAAATAAGCAACAGAAATTACACAAAACAACATGATTTTTCTACAAAAAAGAAAAAGAAAATCCCTATTATTGCATAATACATGTGATTTATGCATTATTATTCATGCCTAATAGTCCATCCTATCACTTTCCCCTTTAGTTCCATTGTGTATCTAGGTCACTTAAGGTGGATGATATTATTGACTCTCAAAAGAAAAAAAAGTGTGGATATATATTACAATTTATTATTAGTTTTTATGTATATTTACTTAAATATTGAATATTTATGTTGAATGACATGCCCTAAGGCTTCCAAGATCAATAAGTTAACCTTTTTTTTTTATCAACTTGGATTTTCTAGATATTTCCTAAGCAATCTCTAACTTTCTTAGACATTACAACTGGTGGTCTTTCATGGCGTCGTCAGACATACCCATGAAGCTAAACCCAGAGTTGTGCGGTTTGTTAAAAAGTAGCGAAATATTGGTTCCGCCATGTGTTCTTCTTAAAAGAATGATTGTACATCAATACTTAAATAGGCTTACAAGAAGTTCCGGTCAGATAATACGCAAGCAATGCTTTCATTGCATGTTGATGTCACCGATCCAGTCAGGCTTTGTTTGTTGCTTGACTATTTTGCTGCCTAATATTTTGTAACGTATGAACATGCTGTGCACAGACATCTAAGATTAAGTTAAACATACAACTTAAATAAACTCTCAAAGCTAGCTGTAGTGTTTCATTGTGGAGAGTAAGTTTAAACATTCACACCTTAAAATTACGATCGAAATTATATATTCCTGCTCTTCTAGGTTGTCAAAAAGCAATCATTCATATATCGTCCACCATTCTCCCATTGATCACTTGTGTAATAGATTTTCGATTTTTAATCATATTCATTGTTGAAAATGTCCTAGGTGTTGTAATCGGTAATTGTATAATTGATAAGTATATAAAAAATTAGTTTATAATCTATGCATATGTATGTATATTGATGGGACTGACGCCTCCAGCTCATATAGACGACATTAAGTTAGTGACAAAATCATCTCTTGAGACGAGCCAACCAGACACCGCATTAATGACAAAGATACCCAGCCATTTAATAAGGGGATAACCTCTCGGACGGTTATATAAACAGCTGTGCAGACCATTGGACGCTCATTAAAGGCCACATTAAAAAGACCCAAGGCGTTACCAATAGGAGCATTATAGCTGCAATCACTGCCCCAACGGTCAGAAACCAGGAGAACATATATATACGGTCCTCACAAGCACCAGAGAGAGGTATGAATGATAGAGAACACACTTACTCATTATATTTATTGAATACTATTTTAAACCCTCAATATACTAACTTTGACATCGGAAGCGTTGTGGCAGGCACCACACCGGTGTCCATTTTCAGGAAGTTGATTGTTTCTTCCACGACACCAGCAGCCATTCGGTTCCATCTGGATGAACTCAACACGACTGACGAATCTGTGTTTCATCAGTTTGGCGCCGTCTGTGGGATACGACATTTTTGTACTAAGGTTCAAAAAGAGTAGTTTCTACCAACTTCAATATTCGGATGGAATCAAATCAGGATTCAGCGGCCTTGGCCCAACAAGTCCAAGCTCTTGAGGCTACTGTTGAGGAGCTCACCAGACAAAATCAGGAGATGAGGTAATGGCTTCAGCAGGAGGAGAATCGGTCCAAAGTTGTTTAAGAGGATGAAGAAGACAACCATGGTAGAAGCAACCGACGAAGGACCTCTACTCCAGACGAGCAAAATTCTGATCTCCTTCAAGAGATGAGGAAAGAGATGGACGAACTAAGAAATGCCATTAAGGAGAAGACCGATCGGAGCCTAGATAGGATGATTAGGGCAACAGATTCTCCTTTCACCATGGCAGTCTTGGAACGATCGATACCAGCGAAGTTTCGGTTGCCTCAACTTGAGCCTTTCGACGGGCTTAAGGACCCCTAGACCACCTTAATACCTTCAAGACGACATTGGGCCTCCAACAGCCCCCTGATGAAATAATGTGTTGCGCTTTCCCCACCACGCTTAAGGGAGCTACAAGAGAGTGGTTCACAAAACTGCCAACCTCATCCATTGATAACTTTGAACAGCTAAGTAGCTCCTTCCTGCGCCACTTTGTCGGAGGACAACGTCCTAAAAGACCCGCAGATCACCTACTCACCATTAAGCAATGGGAGAAAGAAACATTGCAGTCATATGTGAAATGTTTCACTCGAGAAACCTTGGAGGTGGACGACGCTGACGACAAAGTACAGCTAACTACCTTTAAGGCAGGGCTGAAGTCTAGGAAGTTTGTGGTTTCGCTGGCAAATAATCCCCCTAAGACGATGGCAGAAATGCTCCTAAAAGCTCAAAAGTACATGAATGCAGATGATGCATTAGCAGCCATAGTAGACGAAGGAAATCCAGTAAAAGAGGGAAGGAAGGAGGATGAACGCAGGGGGCAAAAGAGGGAATTTTCAGGTCGTCGAAATAGTGACAGGGATAAAAGGAATGACGGAAGAGCTCCACGAATGGTAAAATTTACTCCTCTAGTTATGCCTGTTGATAAAATTTTAATGTAGATTAAGGACGAGCACATCCTCAAGTCACCAAGGCCATTACATTCTTCTCCCAACGTGCGTGACAAAAACAAGTACTGCCAGTTCCACAAAGATCACAGCCACTACACGGAGGATTGCTGGGACTTGAAAGGACAAATAGAAGAGTTGATACAAAAAGGGAAATTACAGTAGTATGTGAAGAAGGGAGAGTCCAGTAGGTTTAGGGACGATAATAAGCACCAGCACGAATCGTCATAAAAAAGCGGAGATCATCTATTCTAGCCACCACAAGATGTGATTGGGGAGATAAAGACGATCGCAGGAGGGCCATTCGTGGGAAGGTCATTCAGATTCTTAAAAAAGGCATGTCAGCAGCAAGTAAATAGTGTCCACACGATACTCCCGTTCAAGCAAAGACGGACGAACCGTGACATGTCTTTCAACGAAGAAGATGTTAAAGAGGTGAAGCAACCTCACAATGACCCCTTGGTCATCATGCTCACGATTGAAGGGTTCAATTCCAAAAGGATCCTCGTAGATAATGGTAGCTCCGTGGATATCATCTACCTACCTGCCTTCTAGCAGCTAAAGCTAGAGCCAGGAAGGCTGCGTCAATTTGATTCCCCCCTCGTTAGCTTTAGTGGAGACAGGGTATACCCGAAGGGCATAATGACGCTAACAATTACAATAGGGACTTACCCGAGGCAGTTGACCCGTCATCTGGACTTTTTGGTGGTAGATTGCCATCGTCCTACAATGTAATTATTGGGAGACCTACACTTAACCAGTGGAAGTCAGCCACATCCACCTATTGCCTAAATGTAAAATTTCCAACCGAGAATAGCGTTGGAGAAATGAAAGAAGACCAGGTCTTGGCTCGAGAATGCTACCAAGCCGTCCTAGCTGCAAAGGAGAATCATACATGGGTAATCGAGGAGAAAGAAGAGGATAAAGTGGAAGCCCTGGAGACAGTAGAATTGGTCGAAGGAGAACCATCCAGGACAACAAGAATAGGGACGATTCTGAGCCCCGAGATGAGAATAAGGCTTGTAAGGTTTCTCAAAGAAAACCTGGACATCTTCGAGTGGAGCCACGAGGACATGCTAGGCATATCCCCAAAAGTTATCCAACACAAGTTGAACGTAGATCTAGAAAAAAAGCCCATCCAGCAAAGGCGACGAGTCTTTGCGCTAGAACGAAACCAAGCCATTACAGGCGAGGTTAACAAGCTGCTAGTAGCAGGCTTTATCCGAGAGGTTTACTATCCTGACTGGCCCACCAACGTCGTGCTAGTGAAGAAAGCAAATGAGAAATGGAGAATGTGTGTGGACTTCACGGATCTAAACAAAGCTTGCCCGAAAGATAGCTCCCCACTACCAAGAATAGATCAACTGGTGGATTCTACGACCGGGCAAAAGTTGCTGACGTTCATGGATGCTTTCTCGAGATACAACCAGGTAAAAATAGCAAAGGACGACCAAGAAAAAACTGCTTTCATCACTAGTCAAGGGCTTTATTGCTATAGGGTGATGCCCTTCGGATTGAAGAACACAGGAGCAACTTACCAGAGGCTAGTAAACAAGGTGTTCAGTAAGCATATTGGCAAGAATATGGAAGTGTACGTAGACGATATGCTCGTCAAGAGCAGAGAAGAGCTTGGCCATCTTGACGACCTTAAGGAGACTTTTCACCCTTAGAGAGTACTAGATGAAGTTGAATCCTAGTAAGTGTGTTTTCGGTGTAGCCTCGAGGAAATTCTTAGGGTTCATGGTGTCTCAAAGAAGGATAGAGGCCAACCCCAAGAAAGTTCAGGCCATACTTAACATGACATCACCCAAGACCGTCAAAGAAGTCCAAAAGCTCACAAGAAGGATTGCGACTCTTAATTGGTTCGTCTCTAAAGCAACAGACAAGTGCCTACCCTTCTTCAAGACATTGAAGCAACCATTTGCCTGGACTGAGGAATGCGAAGCAGCGTTTCAAGAACTCAAATGTTACTTGAGCAGTCCCCTCTTCTAAGTCCCTCTAAAAAAGGGGAGAATTTGTATCTATATCTGTCAGCGTCGGTCGCGGTCGTGAGTGCAGCTTTGATTCGAGAAGAAAACAAGAAATAACTCCTAGTTTATTACGTCAGCTAGGCTTTCCAAGGAGCGGAAGCTAGATATTCCAGGATTGAAAAAATTGTATTCGCCCTCGTAGTAGCTTCCCGCAAGCTGCGACCATATTTCGAAGCAAATCCAATCTTGGTGATGACGGACCAACCTATCAAGAAGTCAATGAACAAACCTGAAACAGCCAGAAGAATGGTTCAGTGGGCAGTTGAGCTCAGCCAGTTTGACATCAAATACCATCCTAGAACAACCATAAAAGCGCAAGCCCTAGTAGACTTCATTGCTGAATTCACCCTCCTCGAAGATGGCAACCCCGATGACGACATAGAACTTTGGACAATCCAGACTGACGGTTCGTCAACTCAAAAGAGGGGAGGAGTAGGAGTCATTATAAAGGTCCCTGACGGAGAAATACTTAGTTCGATTGAAGTTTCCAGCCACCAATAACGAGGCTGAGTACAAAGGACTGATGAGGCTGAGACTCGAAAAGGCACTCGGGGTTAAGAAGCTGCTTATGCAGAGTGACTCTAAGTTAGTGATAGGGAAGATCAAAGAAGAATAAGAAGCAAATGAGGAAAGAATGAAGAGATACGTCAAGCTGACGAAACACCTAGCCCAGGAGTTTGACAAATTGGAATTTGTATAGATCCCAGAGGTCAGAACACTGCAGCAGACGAGATCGCAAAAATGGCCTCGTTAGAGGAAGAAACAATAAACATGGAGGTAGACGTGGAGATTCGAAAACACCCTAGCATCGAAGAAGTTCCAGCATTGGCGATCCAGAGCAAGAGCAGCTGGATGACGCCGATTGTATCGTTTCTCCAAGATGGGCACCTCCCTCAGGACACTAAGGAGGCCAAAAAGATCAGGAAGAAAGTAGCCCGATTTACGATTCTAAATGACACCTTATACAAGAGAGGCTTCTCCATGCCTTACTTAAAGTGTGTTGATGAGGAAGAAGCTAAGTACATCTTGGAAGAAATTCACGAAGGAATTTGTGGGGACCATGCTAGTCCCAGGTCCTTGGTAAGCAAAGTCATTTGAATAGGATATTTCTAGCCAACCATGCAGGTGGACGCGGTAGAACTCGTGAAGAAATGTGACAAGCGTTAAAGGTTCGGAAACATCCAACAGCTTCCAGCAGAGAGACTGACGACTATATCATCCCCGTGGCCTTTCGGACAATGGGGAATTGACATCGTTGGCCCACCACCCCTTGGTAAAGGTCAGGTAAGATTCTTATTAGTCGCAATTGATTACTTCATGAAATGGGTCAAAGCGGAAGCAATAGCAACCATCACCGAAGCACGAATCTGGAACTTCGAATGGAAGAATATAATTTGTAGGTTCAGGATCCCAAGGACGATTATATCAGATAATGGGCGGCAGTTCGACAGCCAAGGTTTCAGGGACTTTTGCTCAGGCCTAGGCATCAAGAACCAGTTCTCATCCCTAGGGCATCCGCAGGCGAACGGTTAAACAGAGGTGACGAATCGAACACTACTGAAGATTACTAAAGCCAAGCTGGATGACGCGAAGGATACCTGGCCAGAAGAATTGCCCAATGTTTTATAGGCATACAGAACAATGACAAGAACCCCAACGGGAGAAACCCCTTTCAGGCTTACTTTCGGCATTGAAGCAGTGATCCCGGTCGACATAGGAGTGGCCAGCACCAGGTGAGAGGTATTCCATGAAGGAGATAATGACAATCAACTTTGAGTTAACCTGGATTGCTTAACGAATTCGGAAATAAAGCTTTCAATAGAATGATGAAGTACCAGCAGAAGATGGCCGAATACTACAACAAGAGGGTAAAGCTCAAACAATTGAACATAGGCGACCTCGTTTTGCGCAAGGTCACGACGGCAACTAGAGACTCGGCCCAAGGAAAACTAGGGCCCACATGGGAAGGACCTTATTGAGTTATCCATTACTCTAGACAAGGCAGCTATCACTTGGAAACCATAGACGGATAAAGGCTCCCACGACCCTGGAACATCGAGCACCTGAAGAAGTACCACCAACAGATGTAACAAATAAGTGTATTCATTCCTGAAATTAATAAAAGAATTATTCAGCTAATGTCTTTGTGCAAAAGGAAAGGAGAGAAGGCCTAAGTAATAAGATTCCGCTTAGACGAATGTAAATTACTAATGAAGCCAAAAATTTATCTTAACAGCTAAGTAATAAGATTCCACCTAGATGGATGTAAATTATTGACGAAGCCAAAAATTTATCTTAACGGCTAAGTAATAAGATTCTGCTTAGACAAATGTAAATTACTAACGAAGCCAAGAGATGGTCACAAAAATGAATAAGATATAAGATTCCATTTAGACGGATGTACATTACTGACGAAATCTTGCCTAAACGGACAAAAAGAAAGAAGCAATAGGCGTCATGCGGAACGCAAAAAGCACCCACAAGCTTGGTTACACACAAGTAAATTTGAAATCATGAATAAACTTAAAAGCCCAAAAACATAGGGTTAATACCATTGTGTTGACATTAAAACTAACAGCCCATAAACGCTAGGCGAAGAGCATTATTTTGGAAATATAACTAAAAGCCCAAAATACACCGGGTGAAAAAAAAAAAAAAAAAAAGAACAACAGTTATTTCACTTGAAACAGGATCAAACAATGTCTTCACCATCTGGAGGGGGAAGGGAGTGTCCTTAGGAGCATCTTTAGAAGCTGTAGAATGAGTGGCCTCGTCTGCTGCCATCTCCACGTCAACTTCTTCCATGTCGAGGCCTTCCAGGTCTACTCCTAAGGGATGCTTAATCATGTATTGACGAAGAAGTTTGAACCCCTTAAAGTACCAACTGAAGAGCATGGAGTTGTACTCTTCTGTTTGTTGAAAACCTTCAACGGCCTTAGCAGCAATTATCTTAAGTTTCTCCCGAGTAGCGAATAATTGCTCGTCATTCTCCAGAATAAGCTGCCTCTCCACCCTAAGCTCATCCTCAAGAGTTTTGACCTTTTCCTTGATGGAGTTGACCTCGTCCATGGAGGAGAGTAAATCCTTCCTCAATTTAGAACTCTCCGCCTCCAGGGCCTCGATTCTAGATGTGGACGAAACAACCTTCGCATCCTGAGCAAGATATTTGGAGGTGATGTGAAGACTCTCCCTGAGCACCTAGAGATAAAACTTATGTTAGGAAACGACACTAAAGGATGAAAAAGATAACATCATACAAGCCGAGTACCTGAACTAACTTGTGGAGATGGCGACCCACTACTTCATTAGCCGGCACTCCCGAAAATGCCTTCATGTCATCACCAGTAAAGACATCTTGCAACCGAGCTTATGCCACCTTGGCGTCGTCCCAGACGCTGGAAGACCGAGAGTCGGCTTTCTCCTTTTGCTTATCCTCGGTCCTCGGCCTTTTTGTCCATTGAGAAGGAATCTCCTCAATTGAAACGTTTGGAGAAGTCGTTCTTGCCGACTCAACAGCAAGAGTAGAGGGCGTGGCAGTGACGACAGGATTACCCTTTTCCATCACCCGTACCCCCCTTGTCCCAAGCTTGGACAAAGACTCATTCTTTTTAGCCCTCATCTGAGCATATATTCCTTGTTTGAATTTTGTGGTCATTCCTGCAAAAGGAAATAGTAAAAAAAAAAAAAAAAAAAAATCCTTACAAAGCGTATTGACGAACTTAGGTACTTACTCTTTTTTTCTTATATTTCCAAGTTTCACAGAACGTAAGTGGATGGCTCAGGACCAAGACAGTAGAAACTGAGGGTCCGCGGATTTACCAGGTCGTCAAAATCTTCAATTGACTGGGCGTATTCAAGCGCTTTGTCAACCCAATCCTTGTACCTGCTTTTTAGCTTAGGTCGTCTCTTAACTGCATGAAGCAAACATGCATAAGAGTTTAGCAATTATAAGTAAACAGAAAGATGAAAGGTCAGGAAGAACAATGACACACCTAGGTTCGGGGTACTCCACTGACAGAGCAACCTTGGGAGATCACCCCAAACCTCATTAGTGGGGGTCTCCCAATCGTCCCCAGACACAAAAAAGAACCGGGACTTCCAATATCTGAACGACGAGGGAAAATCCCGGACGATCCTAGTTCTTTTCTCCCACGGCACCAGCTCATAATACCCATGTTCTTTGGACGCTTTCAAACGATATAGATAAACTAGCTTGTCCACCTTAATCATGCCTCCATCAGTAGCAGCCAGCCATATCCCCATACAGCTGACCACAATCCTCCACGAATTGGGCATAAGTTGCCTTGGAGTGATACCAAAATGATCCAACAATTCCATAAGGAAAGGATGGACGGGGAACCTAAGCCTACAAAGAAAAGCAGCCTCATAGAAGCATACCTCCCCGGGGTAGAAATGGCAAGCCCGATTCTCCTTACTCAGCAGACGAACCCTAACCCTATCTGGGAATTGAAACCTATCCCTGAACCTCGAAAGGGTTTCGTTGTCTAAACCGCATGCAGTCTCAAGAGCTTGAAAAGCCCTAATCTCCCGAGGAGTAGAGATGACGGTATCTCCCTCTATGGGTCTATCAATAGACGACAAACCGATTTCTAACTCACTCGATCTCACCTCTTCCATCTCCCCCCTTTCTTTTACCAGGCCCTCAAACCAATTAAGCGATTGGCGCAGCAACGGCAGCAAATTAGCCAACACTATTCTCAGTCCACTACCCTCTAAAGTGTACCTCTCAAGGTGTGGAAAAGCACCCGAGGATCCCCCTAAACGTGCAAAAAGGAAGGAGACAGAGGGACAGAGAACCCTAACCTCATAACTGCTAAGCATAAAGGCTCAAAACAAGCTAAAAAAAAAAAAACGAGAAAGCGAAATCAGACATTACTGGAAAATTTTCCACTCAAAAGAAAGCAAAGAGCAAGAAGAAAGACCGTACCTCAAAAAAGCAATGGAGAAGGAAAGCGAAATCGCACGAATTGCAGAAGAAAAATGGCAACAATGGCGATAGTAATGGCGACTAAAAAACAAAGCGAAAAAAAAATTAAAAGAAGGTAAAGAAGAAAGGAGTAAGTTTTAAAAAGATAAACACCAGAAACTGAAAACCAACGGGAAAACCAAGGGTCACAATGGGAGCATTAAACTGCCCCATTTGAAACATGCCATGTGGCCACAACATATCAAGTGCCGTCACTATGCCTTAAATACGGAACAGAATCCTAAAAGCCGCAGATAACTTTTAAACTTCCATGGTCGTTTTGACACATCACGACGACCACAGAACACGAGGGGGCAACTGATGGGACTGACGTCTCCAGCTCATATAGACGACATTAAGTTAGTGACGAAATCATCTCTTGAGACGAGCCAACCGGACACCGCATTAATGAGGAAGATACCCAGCCATTTAATAAGGGTATAACCTCTCGGACGGTTACATAAACAGCTGTGCAGATCGTTGGACGCCCATTAAAGGCCACATTAAAAGGACCCAAGGTGTTACCAATAGGATCATTATAGCTGCAATCACTGCCCCAACAATTAGAAACCAGGAGAACATATATATACGGTCCTCACAAGCACCAGGGAGAGGTAGGAATGATAGAGAACACACTTACTCATTATATTTCTTGAACACTGTTTTAAACCCTCAATATACTAACTTTGATATCGGAGGCGTTGTGGCAGGCACCACACCTGTGTCCATTTTCAGGAAGTTGATTGTTTCTTCCACGACGCTAGCAGCCATTCGGTTCCATCTGGACGAACTCAACACGATTGACGAACCTGTGTTTCATCAGATATATAATTATTAGTATTAGGTAAAAAATTAATAAATTATAATTCTTTTTACCTAGACAAACAAAGGGTTGGAAAAGCATAATCCTTCAAACTCTTTTTTATTCTAATTTTAGATATAGAATTAAATATATTATTAGATTTTTTATGGTTCATTTATATTGTATTCATTGTATTTTGAACTAAATTAACTTATTTGATAAAAAAAATTAAAAAATTTAGATGGGACATATGACACAAAATCAGACTTCAATTGTAATCTAATTTTGAACTTTAATTAAATTGTTTCTTAGTTTTGACCTTAAACGTATATGTATATGATGAATAAACTAGATATAGTTGTTATTTTTACTTTTAGTTTTTTGATTTCATCATTTTAGTAAGTTGTCCTATCCTTTTAAGTATTAAAAACTCTTTAGTAGACAACATGTCAAAGATGTATGTCTCAAGGCAATTATCCAAGTAGTAAGTTGAATTTAATCACAAAACCGAGTAAGTCAAATAAATTTCTCTTTGTCAAAACAAAATATAAGTGATATAAATTCAAACACGCAAAACAAAGCAGTATTCAAAATTTAGGGTATACAACACCCCAAGTATTAGCTAAAAGCTCATACAAAATAGAATGCGGAGAATATGAATTATATAATTCAAAATTATCATTAAGATAATATCCTTCCTTTTCCCAGATTGTCCGTGCAATGATGTCCTTCTCAGTGAGTGTGTTGAATATGAGTCATGTAATTAGAAATCAATGCATTACAAGAGTGAGAAATGTCAACCATAAAACTATATGTTGATTATATGTGACGGTGAGTCCATCACGAAGACCCCAATATTCAGCTGTCATGGAATGGGTGTACCCCATCACGAAAATCCCAAGTAGCTTATTGTGGGATCTGTAAGTTGTCCTTCTTTTTTTCTTTTTTTTTCTTTTTTTTTTGGGTTTAAAGGAAATCCGCATTAACTAGGCAGCCAAAATGGCTAAGTTGGCATTAACATGCCTACAAAAGCTTTACCCCTTCTCTTATTCAAACACTAAGGTAGCTATATCATCAGATGAGGGAACATTAAAAATTACATAATCTTCTAGTAAATTACATCCTTTCCTAGCTAAAGTGTTGGCACATTTATTTGCTTCTTGGAACACATGCTTAACCTTGGTGTGAGGGATTTTGTCCAGCAATAATCTGCAATCAAACAATAACGATGAGTAAGATGCATTAGACGAGTTCTTGGAAATAATCAAATCCACAATGACTTTTGCATCAAGTTCAACTTCCAAATTTTGCACACCAAGCTGAATGGCCAATTGCAACCCATAAGGGCCCAAAAGTCACCTATAATGCTTGTTGTTGACCCGATATATCTAGCAAACCCCCTTATCCAATTCCCTGCACAATCCTTTATGACTCCACCACCTTCTGCCCTCCCTGGATTACCATATGACGCCTCATCGGTATTTACTTTATACCAATTGAGAGGCGGTCTTTCCCAGTGAACAGGAATGAAAACCATATGCCTCTGTTCACTGATCTTCCCTACACAAAAGTAAAATTCCGTTGCTTTACTGATGCTCAGTCTATGCAGGTTGGGGTTTAGAGGGTTATTCTCAAAAGCCACTTTGTTTCTATGCAACCACAACTCCTAAATCGCAAATGGAAAGATATATTTCCATGGCACCAATGATTGATGCATTGCTTTGGTCAAGCAATTTTTCTGCAGCCAAGTATCCACATCAGAGGCCTGGAAGGACTGAACAGCATTAGGAGGGACCTTAATTTTGTGCCAAAGTCTCGGGTATAACTGCATTCCTTTAAGAGATGCTCGATTGTTTTAGGCAAACTCTTGCATAAAGGGCAGAACTTCTCCTCAATGATACCTCTCATGACAAGAATGTCTCTCATTGGTACACTTTTATGCATGCACAGCCAAAGAAAATTCACAATTTTTGACAAGACATCTACCTTCCATATCCAAGAACCATGAAAGGGCGGGGCTGGATCACGTGATATATTAGCTAAATAAGTTGATTTTGCGGAGAATACCCCATCCTTTGAGTGTTTCCATGGTACTAAATCCTCACTCTTACCAACTTGACTTTGGGGAATTGCTCTAATACAGTCCTTTATTTCCTAAGGCAGCTCAAATAAGAGCACTTCCCATTTCCACCCCTAGCCTTGCTCGAGGATAAATTCATATAGCATCAGCTCACTTTCATGTTGCGTCAAAGGCCCTTCAATCAACTTTCTTAATGATTTGCCTCTAATCCAACAATCAGCCCAAACTTTGATCTTGTTCCCATTATCCACTCCCTAACATATTCCATTTGCAAAGGTTTGGAAGCTAGCCTTAATAGCCTTCCAGTTGGAGGAGGCTGGAAGCTTGTCAGGATCTTTTGATCTTCTTCTATCTTGTGAACTGTATTTCTTCAATATAACTTTAGCCCATAAATCTTCTTTCTCCTTATTCATTCTCTAGTTCAACTTAGCAAGTAGTGCTAAGTTTTTTTCCCTTGCTGCTTGAATCCCAAGGCCACCTTCCTCCTTTGGCCTAATAATTTTGTTCCATCCCACCAAATGAAATTTTTTCTTTTCACTAGTTGACCCCCATAGGAAATCCCTATTAATCTTATCCAATTTCTTGCATAAATGTATAGGTAATGCCCCCCCTTGCATCATATAGTTTGGAATAGCAGACATGACTGACTTCACAAGGACAATTCTTTCTACAAAGGATAAGAACTTAGCTTTCCAACCCGCGAGTTTATTCATCACCCTTTCCGCCACAAAATTCAACCGGTTCCTTGCTGCCCCTCTATGATTAATAAGAAATCCCAGATACTTTCCAATATTTGTCGTGGCCTGTATTCCCAACCTAGAGCATATTTCTTCTCTAGCACCATCTTTGACGTTTGGGAAAAAGTAAATTCTCGATTTTTCAAGGCTCACATTTTGCCTGGATTCCTCACAAAATCTGATTAGGATCTCTGAAATTGCATCACAAGCTTTCTCCTCCACCTTAGAAAATAAAATTAAATCATCTGCAAAAAACAAATGGTAAATACTAATGTTCTCCCAAGAAGCTTTTAAAGGTATCCCCACTAACACATTTTTCTTCAATTAAGTGCCCAAGATACTCCATACACAGGATAAACAAGTATGGGGAGATCAGATCTCCTTGCCTTAGCCGTCTAATAGGCTTAAAAGGTTCTAAAGCTCCCACGTTGAAAAGAATTGAAATCCTAGTGGAAGTGACACAACTCATAATCACCTTGATTATATTACTAGGAAAATGAAAGGCATGGAGTATTTTGTGAACAAAACTCCACTCTAACTGGTCATAGGCTTTCTCCAAGTCCACCTTGATAGCCATGTACCATTCCTTTCCTTTCTTTCTATCCAAGGCATAGAAAAGTTCTTGGGCTATCAAAATATTGTCAATCCTCTTTCTACTTGGCACAAAAGCTGTTTGGACAGGAGCAATCAATTTACTTATGTGGGGTCTGATTTTGTTAACAATAATTTTTGAGACAACCTTATAGGTTGAGTTGCAAAGACTAATCGGTCTATAGTTGTTTAAAGATTCCGAGTTTTGGCACTTTGGAATTAGAGTAACAAGGGTTCCATTGAGATAATTAGGCACCTCACCATGCTAAAAAATAGCTATAACTTCTTTGCAGACATAATTCCCTACTTCATGCCAGAACCGTTGATAGAACCCTGCGTGCAAACCATCTGGTCTTGGCACTTTAAATGCCTTTAAGCTCCACAACCCATTCTTAACATCCTCCTCCACTACTTCTCTACCAATCCCATCCCTTTCTTCCTCGATTAAATAACAATAAGAAAACTCTGATATCGGGGAGTGCCAGTAGGACTTGCTCATTTCAGTGGAGTAAAGTTTTTCAAATCCCCTCAAAATGTGCCCTTTAACAGCCTCTTTATTGTCAATCCACTCCCCTACACTATTTTTTAAGTATTTGATTTTATTTCTCTGCCTCCTAACTATAGTCGGAGCGTGAAAATAGGAGGTGTTTCGATCCCCGAACGCAGCTGCATTAATTCTTGACTTGAGGGCCTAATATTCTTTTTCCTAGAGGAGGATAGAAGAGTATTCTTCAATCAGGAATTTCTCAAGCCTAATAAGAGATTCGCTGGGATTATTAGCAAGGGCTCTTTGAATCCCACTCAATCTCACTAGAACTCTCCTCTTCCCAGTGAAAAGATTCCCAAAAACCTCATAATTCCATTTCTTCACCTTCCTGGTAAACTCCACTGTGGCCAGGTGCAAGGAACTGCTATTAGTCCAAGCTTCTTTGACCACCCTAGGAAATTCTGAATGCAACAGCCACATATTATGAAATGTGAAACGTTTGTTTGCCTTGTTAGGACTAGGTTTCCAAAGTTCAATTAGCACTAGGTTTCCAACGGTCTATCCTCTCCAAAATTAAATCCGTTAATTGCCTCTTATTTGTCCATGTATATTTGGGTCCCGAAAACCCCAAATCAACAAAACTATAGGAATCTAGGCAAGCTTTAAACTCCATAGCTTGGTTAATGTTAACTTGATTCCCCCCAAATTTATCCTCACCACAGAGGACTTCATTAAAATCCCCTATCATAAGCCATGGCAATGTGTGCACCTGACTAACCTCCTCTATATTAGACCACAAATTCGCCTTTCAGCCAGGCGGGGACTCGCATAAATAGCATAAAATAACTAAGAAAAGTTTAAAGCACATACCTTGACAATGGCATGAATCTCCTGCTCCGTCGATGCCAATGGGATGATTTTAGCATCCTGTTTATTCCACAAAATCCACAAGCCACCAGCATACCCAATAGTATTAGTAGTGATGAAACCATCAAAAGGCAACCCATCTAGGATTTTTGCAGCGCTCTCTCCTCCTACCTTGGTCTCTGTAATGACCATAATTGAGGAATGGTGAATCACAACCATTTCAAAATCCTTCTCTTAAAATCCGGATTGAGAGCACCTTTACAATTCCACAAAAGAATATTCATTTGGACGAATTGACCAATAGGAACTTCAATTTGACTAGGATTCATTGTGGTTGACTCCACCATACTCCATCCCAACCTCCTCAGTAGATCCTTGGAACTCTTCCATTCTGGTTTCCAAATCATCATATACTTCAGAATCCCTACCATGTCCTCCCTACAACAAATTAGGACCTCGCAACACTTCACTAGAGCCAGTATCTGTACTAACTTCAGCATTGGGTGGTTCCCCATATGGGCAGTCGCCATTCCCCTAAAGTCCACTAATTTTCTTTCTTGGATTATCCATTCAGATTTGTCGAAGTGGGGCACTACTGATGGTCTTCGTTGATTGCTCAGAACTTCGGCCTCCTCCCAAGACAGGAGCGGTAAATCTGTGATGAACCTCCATCAAGGGTTGGGAGTTAGACTCTATGTAGGATGGTCCAATGGAAGGGTTCCTGCTCTGAAGCTTGCCAGAGTTAATAGAAATATATTCTTCCACGCCTTTCCCAACTCCTGATCGCACCACCCCAGAGTTTCCGCTAGCCCTGCCCTGATCTGAAGGTTTAATTTTTCGGTCACTCTCACTAGTTTGTCTTGGTACCAGATCGCCCACCTAGTCCGAGCCGTGCTACTCCTTCCCTGTTGATTTGCTTCCATATTCACTGGTTTGAGAAGTGCTTGGTGGTGGGTTTTTCAAGTTAGTTGCTAGGTGTTGCCTTTTGAGAGATTTCAAATTTTTTACTCCCAACTTGCCTTTACTTGAAGCTTTGAGAGACAAGAAGAAAATCATTCTCTGTAAGTTGTCCTTTCATCACCTAGTTTATAGTCCTTTTTTATTATATTTTTTTTTGAGCAAATTCATTGAGTATTATTTATTGTTTCTTATATCTAGGGGTGTCCACGGGTCGGTCTGGGTCTGGTTTATGCCTAACCCACAACTGACTCGATGACATCGGGTTTTCGAAGAGAAGACTTGCCGCTGACCATAAAGACCTACGGGTTAAGTCGGATCAGACCCAGTTGGTTCACGGTCGGGTCGATCGAAGTTGAAAATATGTTGCCAGAAGTTCAAATCGGTGGCAACTACATGTTTTTTAGCCAGATCTTCACCGGATTTGAGCAAAACCACCAGATCTTAGCAAAAAAAACCAGATCTTCATTGGATTTGAGAAAAACTCACCAGATTTGTGCTGTATTTGAGCGAAACCCAGTAAATCGTAGCTGGATATGAGTGAAAATGAGGAGATCTGAGTGAAAATCAGTATGTTTTCACCGGATTGGAGGTAGATCTGGCCTTTAGCTGGTCAAATCGGGTGGCTCGGTTTTTGGAGAAGGAGATCCGCCACCTGACTCGTCGGCATCGGTTTTGAACCTCTGAGACCTGTCGCCGACTGCCTCTCTCCTCGGGTCGAACGGTTTCAGTTCGAATAGCTCTAGATTGGACAGGTTTTGTGGGTTATGGGTGGGTGTGGACAACCCTTATAAGTTATATCTATCACTATTTTAATAAATAATAACTCATCCAATGCGTGGGTACTAGGAAAATATTCTATAATCTCATGTCTTTAAAGTCAATGATTTTCTATTGATAGTTTATATATAGAGCTTCATGTATTGTATAAGTCATTATATATGTTCTTCTCTAATTAAAAAAGGTCATTATATATATATATATATATATATATATATATATATATATATATATATTGATAGTTTATATATAGAGCTTCATGTATTGTATAAGTCATTATATATGTTCTTCTCTAATTAAAAAAAAGGTCATTATATATATATATAACATATGCAGATGACAGTAATAATTGAAAAATGTAAATGTGTAGTTTAATACCCAAAGCAGAAAATGATAACTAGACCATTGAGACATGGGATGTGTGGAAATCGTGCATGGATCACAAAGCATATATCGTCCATGATTCCCAGACCATTGAGACAGGAGCATTAAATAGGCCAACTATTACATACTACATAGTCGTTTGATATTTTAAGATGGAGATTAACAAAACCATATATGTTGAACTCCATTAGAGCTTTCATATACGTATTGTTTTTGTTATTATCAAAAAGAATATATGCAGATGATAATAATAATTGAACAACTCAAATGTGTATTCTAATTAGTTTAAAGTAATCTACCCAAAGTAGAAAAATATAACTAGTGGACCTTGATGGGATCTATTGACTTTGTGCGTGGATCACAAGCATAATGTCCATGATTCCCGAACCATGCAGACAGGAACATCAAATAGGCCGACTATATCACATTGTCATTTGATATTTTATAAATGAGAACTCAAATAGTGTCAGAGCGAGCGGAGTTTAATATTTTAAGATGACATTTCAGGGTTTCTAGAATCCAATCAAAGAGGAGCGGGATCTAAACACTCACCTAACATTTTTTTTTTTTCATTTATAAATAAAGTTTGAATCCAAACTTGTTAGGAATTATCAAAATTTATTACATAACCATTTATAAGACTATTTATGTAATGAGTTTTAGTTAATTCAATTGGTAAAGTTTCTTATTATCTAATAAGAGATCTGGGTGTCTTAATTCAATGATAAAGAGTAAACATCATGAATAGACGTCATAGATTATAACTTAAAAAAAAAAAAAAAAATTATCTATGAATACTTATAATTTATAATCTACAATTTATTTTAATAATATATATAAAATCAAAGATATATGACTTTTAGTTGACCTTATAATATTATGCCACATAAACATTTCAAAACTCATAATTTTACATGTCATTAATCTATTATATATTTACTAATTGATATTAAATTATATTATATATTTAAACAATCCGTTAAAATCTTACCAAAATTTTTAAAAATAGTAGAGTATATAATTTCATATATAAACATAAACATAACAAATACATCTTAAAAATGACCATAAACATTAAGTTACATAATTATGATTTTTTTAAAATAGTAAAAATTATATTTTCTTAAACTTTTTTGACCATTAGACAAGTTAATGACAATTATTTAAACAAGTCACATGTCTTAGTAAAAAAGTTACGTAATTAAACTACACATTAATTGTCTCTTTAATCACCACATCATGAGTTGGAGCAAGCTAGCTCTAAACAAATAGTTGTGCTTATTGTTGTGTAAAATGGTAATGTAAATGGTGAGCTTAGATACAAATCAATAAGAATTTTCCCTCTTAATTACAGTTTGTAAGAATATTGTAGAAAAGTTTTGTAGTTGTAGCATTTTTTTCAAAATAATTAAAAATATTGTTAAAGGGAGAGAAATATAATATTATGGAACTAAATTACTAATATTAATACATATATATACATATACTATTAATTGCTTTAAAAAAAAAAAGTTGGGTGGGGGAGGGAGGGGGATTGCCCCTCATTGTCCAAGGGTGGATCCGTCCTGGGTGTAACAAGTGTGTAAGAGACATTTCGTTTTTGTTTCCAAGTTGGCCCTAAACATAATTATGGATGTAATGTAACTATTTGTACGTTGTAAACTCTGTTAATTAGCTAATGTTTTCTGATCAACATTTTGAGTTCAATAATAATAACAAAAAAAAAGAAAAAGAAAAAAAAAACACACACACACACAAAGTGTTAGGGATGTGAGTGTTTTAGAATACACTTTATTTGGATGCTAGAAACCCCAAAAGGTTTCTATGCTTTTGTTTCGAATGATCGTTAACCTATGCTCATTTTATTTTTTTATTTTATTTTATTTTTTTATAGGAATAAAAAGAGAGACTCTGGTGTAAAGCAGTGATGGAACTATAGTAGGACTACTGCCCCCTAAATTTTTTCAATCTTTTTTAGTGTATATATATATGTGTATATTAATTTTAACAATTTGCTTTAACAAATTTGCACTCTGCCCTCTCAACAATATTATTGATCTTTTTAAAGGTTATAAAATTTTTTATTGATCTAAAATTTGAAATGAATTTAACAAGCTTAACAAAAAAATTACCAATAACAAACTTAAACCCAAACTACACTCCAAAACAAAACCACGCAAGACACAAATAAAAAATAAAATAAAATAAAAAATTCCTAAGCCAATTCTAACTAGTATAAGTGAACACCTATACACATTTGACAACACACAAGACACAAAAAATATAAAAAAAAGGTTAACTTTCTAAATTGAGAAGTACTACGTCAATAACATTTTCACAACAAATCACATACGGTAAGTTGTTATTAGTTTTAATTTGAATCTACAACTTAAATTATTTTTTTTCTCACTCATAACAACCAAAATAACCTACCATTTACGATTTGTTATAAAAATATAGTGAAAATATTGTGAACATAACATTTTCTTCTAAATGAATGCTTACTTAGAGTTTCAAAAAAAAAAAAAAAAAAATTTGTTTATATTTTTGCCCCCTACTCTAAGTCCTAGCTCCGTTCACAGTGTAAAGTGTAAACTCATCCGATCGATACTTTGTGATCCAAGCACAAAGTCAACAGATACAATGGAGAGTCACTATTTATCTGCGTAATGGCAATATATATATATATAACCTCCGTACAAACGATAAAACTAGGAATCATTGACTTTAAAT
This sequence comes from Castanea mollissima, assembly GCA_014183005.1. Lineage (NCBI taxonomy): Eukaryota > Viridiplantae > Streptophyta > Magnoliopsida > Fagales > Fagaceae > Castanea > Castanea mollissima. Next base: position 31,176,269 of record JACAVU010000011.1, on the reverse strand, counting down.
GACAGAAATGAGAATATAGAATAATTATCCTTATACTAACCTTTGGTCGCAGGAGTTAATTAAAAAATAGTTTAAAATATAAGAAACTATAATTAATATATTTGAAATTGCTCACAAAAATATAAGTAAAATATATATCAGGTACACGGAAGAACGTACAACTTGTATTTCTTTTTAAAGGGGAAGAACAACTTGTATTTTTTTTTTTAGTCGAAGAACTTGTATTTTTTTTTTTCCAGTTTTATATGGAAGCACAAGAGATGAAGAGATAATGAACAAAATTAGCTGTAGACTAGTTTGGACCTATTCCCTCCAATCTTCTATGAATAGATTTATAATTAAGATTATTCATTATTGAAACAAGTCATATGATTCATTAAAAAAGTTGCATGACTAAAACTTCATATTGATGGCTTCCTTAATTTTTACATAGTGGGCTAAAGGAACATAATTTCATTTTATCTCTGTCTTTCTTCTCAAGTCAATAGGTCACATGGATACATTATCATCAATTTTTTTTTTCCTATGCAGTTTCAATATTTATTATACTTCTTGGACTCTAGATATGTTTATTATTATTAGCTTTCCTTAGGAATTTGGTAAAAGATTATTTTAAGAAAATTTTGATACTACTTTTAAGAAAAGTATAAAAGGTATCAAAAAAGTCTTTTTTTTTTTTTTTTTTTTTTTTTGCTTTAAATGATAAAAAAAATTTAAAAATATTTTTTATCCCAATTTTCTTAAGACATCTGTTAACTTTTTTCACAATTTCCTTAAGAAGGCATCGGCTTACTTTTCCCTACTTAGAACTATATGCAAAAGCTCTCTCAAGAATCATCCTTAGGGGGGGGGGGGGGGGGGGGGGGGAAGTCAAAAAAGAACATACCCTTGGAAATTAATCTACTCGCAGTAGACCATTTTTTATCCTCATTAAAGGAGACCTTGACCCCAGCGAGTTTCCAGTATTCCTAGCTCACCTATAAATGTGCTTCTATTAGTGTCCACTGACTTCTCAACAAACTGCAAGCACATTTTGTAAACAGCTAGAGTTCTAATATCTAGTAAGTATTATCAAGCTTCTGTAGTAAATCATTAGCATATCATAGTTGTTGTCGTTGCTCTTAGATAGAAATTTTTTGTTTTTCGAAATCCATAAATCATAAGCTTGGTATTTCTCTTACTTCAGTTTTCCCTACAAAAATGTACATCAAATTTTATCAATACGAGAAAATCAACCCAATATAACGTCTCGAGTTGGTTTTGTAGGTTGAGTTATGGTTTGAAATTTTATTTTGAGACTCAAGTTTATGTTCATATTTTTCAAACCCGCCCCACCAAATATATATATATATATATATATATATATGTATGTATGTATGTATGTATGCTTATTTTATTACTCTTTTTTTAATTTTAATTTGATTGTTTTGATATTTTGTTAATTAGTTTGATGAATCTGAAAATTTAAATTATAATTAAGCAAATCAATTATATGAATTGTAATAATTTATTGAAAAAAATGTTTAAAAAATTTATGAAATTTCAATTTAAACGTGTATGCACAATATGCAGATGGGTTGAGAATTTCTCAACCTGATAAACCCAACCCATTCATGCTCTTAGTTGTCATTAAAATTTTTACGTTGATTTACTTAATACCAATTGGCGAGAAACCTTTGGGTGGGAGATCTTTGGTATTTGAAAACAACCATTGAAATTTCCAAATTATTATATGGCCCATTCCCTTAAATTATTTTAAGCAGTCACTCTTCATCTATTCACTTAATTTTTGCATTCAACATGCATGCTTCGTAGAAGAATGAAGGCAAAAGTGACAACTTCCAAGGAACAAGACATTTCCACGAATGAGTCATCCTCATAGGGCTTCTTATGGAGAAGATATTGACCAACAAGGATTTTCTTCTGTTCCATCATTTCCAACTAGAGCTCTTTGTCAACCATCATATTTAACAAATTATCAATTAAATATAACCTAGAAAGCACGGACACAATGATTTTAAGTAAGTGTAGCTGTGTTAAACATGAGTACCCAACTAATACGCTTGCATGAGTGTTAGATCTCTCTCTCTCTCTCCACTACTAGCCTTAGATCGGTGACCGGTGATTGGCAACCCCTGTTGCCTCTCGCTTTAGCACTATTCTTTTGAGTCAACCCCAAGACTATCTTCTCTAGGTAGTGACTGACTGGAGGATGTTTTGGTTTTAGTCTTTATATGTGTTTTTGTTAGTTTATTTTTATTTATTTATAAATTAATATAGTAAATGATTATATCACTGTTTCTGTTTCTTTTTAATAATTATTTCATGTAGATCAGATACTTACACTAAATATTTCAATTTATTTATTAAATTGAATTATTCAAACTCTTTCTTTATAAACATTGTTTAATGTCTGTCAATATACTTTTTTTTTTGCAATCTAACATTGCTTTTAAATTAACTTTAGATATATTTTCAGAAATTTTGATTGTTGGTACTTATTTTTAAAGACTTTTTAAAATAAACATAAATTATTATTAAAGTTATATTTTATATGTCTAAAAATGAAATTAGTTATTTAATTAATAGTCATATCTCACCATGTCGAATCTTAATTTTTTTTTTTTTTTTCATGAATGCAGTATCACCGTGAAGTGACAAAAAGAGATGATGCGACCAGATGTAGCGGTGGAGCTAAGCCAATATCAGACCTGTGACTGTGAGAGTAAGTGGTCTCTAAACCTCTTGTCCATTTGTAGCTACACAACATAATGACACACAGATGAGTTCTCGAATACCATTTCGAAGAGTTTTATGTAATCATTTGTTCAATGTGTATTATAACTTGCAAAGCCTGCATTGCAAATTGGGAAATGATAAGCATATTACCGATTCAACGATCAAAGGGATGCTATAAATTTTAATACATAGGCTGACGTAGGGGAGGGGAGCCGCCTTTAAGAACCCAACAAAATTGTATAAAACTCAAATCACAAATATATACACACACATAATTCTATCTATCTATCTATCTATCTATCTATCTATCTATATATATATTATATATATATAAATGTGTGTGTGTGTATTTGCCATTTGCTTGAAAATGTAAGGAACTTTTTTCATATTTTGTGAGAGATAATTAAACAAAAGTTACAGAAACTTTAATTCAAATTTATTTATAATTTTAAGATCTTAAAATATGAATAGATACTATTTTTCATATTAACAAGAATAAGTCATAAATTATTAGGTAATTGGAAAAATAAATATTTATATATAATTTTTATTAGAAAAAAATAGTTTAGGTAAAAGTATTATGGTATTTTTAATTTATTTTGAATTTTTATGAGATAATTCTTTATATATTGAAACTTCTAACTTCTTAAACTTTAGAAATTTATTTTGAAAAAAAACAATTTTATTTTCCACACACAATACTAGCAAAATTGCGGAATACACTAGATGTTTAGCATATATAACAATTGCTGATTTGCAAATAACAAAGCAATAAACCAACTAAGGTTCATTAGAGAAACAATCTTTCTAATCAATCTCTAAAAAAATTCATTTTCTCTTTTATGGATATCTCATGGGATATTGCACTTTGTTTATATCCATTTTGACAACACATTTTCTACAAGTCTGATTCAACTAAGCCTGATCTTATTATTGGCCCAATTCATGTATTATATTATATTTTATTCTTTTAAGTATGGCCCAATCTTATGTCATATATTGGGAAAATTGAGAGAGAGTGGTTTGGAAGATATGAATCAATTTTTATTGGACCTTTTGCATGACCTCAGTCCATGTCTTTTACCAAGTGAGTAAGGAATGCTAGTAGCACCTCAAGCTTATGGAAGATGTTTTATACTTTTGTTATATGTGGCCCAAGTTTTCTACTCTACCATCTATTTTTTTTTTTTGCCTAAAACACATAGCTGACCCTAAGTGGCTAACATTGCCTACTACAACAACCAAACATAGCCTCCAAATATCTACCGTGATTAGGAAACATCAACCCATGAGTATAGGTCCCCTTTATTTCCAAAATTATGTAAAAAGCAACCAATCCATTTCCTAAGCATAAAGTAAACCACACCAAATCATGGAAATAGCACTTAGGAGGTCCAAAGCCTCTCTCCTTACCTAAAAACCAGTCATTAGCACCACTTCAAGCTCAATATAAAATGCCTCTCATATCAGCTCAAAAATGACAAGCCATGTTTTATCCTTGGAGCATAATTTTAACATAAAAACTTGTTCAGCCAGCAAACATTCTCATAATTCTGAAGCTTAAGGAGTGGAAATATTGGTATAGAGGAACATTCCCTCTCTCTTTCACTTTCCTCTTCTTGCTATTTGCTAATCTAAATTTAAAATCTTTTGTTTTTAAGCATTTTTGTTATTAGTATTTTGATTTTTTTACTGTTAAAGCATCATCAATTTTTGTTTATCATATATTTGGAATTTTGGGTTGGACTCTTCTCAAATAAACACATCTAAAGAACCCAAAGGGGAATTTTGGGCTTGTTTTACCATTTTGGCCCTTGTGTAAGATGTCCCCAACATACTTTTTTCTACCCTAAACTAACAAATTACTATGCCAAAAAAAAATAGCAAGTTGGGTAAATTAGATGCCAAATATGGGGGAATTTGATTAAAAAGTGGCATAGGTCAGGAGTCAGGACCCTTAGACCGTGGGTTTTGATGGTCATGGCTAGGGGCGGAACTAGAATTTTATGAATGGGGGGCTAAAATAATAACAAATGTAAAATTGAACCAATTTTATAGTGTCATACAAGAAATATGAAGAGCTTCAGGGGCTAACCATATATCTTTTGAAAGTTTTTGGTAAATTCAAGGGGTAAAAATCTAATATTTGAAAAGTTTGGGAGGGTTAACCATATATCTTTTGAAAAATTTAGAAAAATTTTATAAAATTGAAAAATTTGGGGGTGGGGGGGGTATGACCCCACCCTTCTTAGTAGGTCCGCCCCTGGTCACGGCGCAGGTTAGGGATGAAATGGTATATATATTGCAAGTATCTGATTTCTAAAACTCTACAGGGGAAAAAAGAGATGACTTGCGCGACCTGTGTCGGGCTGCACTTAACGGTGACTGGAAGACTACTAAGCACTACATTGTTAAAGATCGTAGCTTGCTTCATGCTAGACTGACAAAATCATGGGATACAGTGATTCACATAGCAGTTCATTCGAAACACATACCTTTTGTAAAAGAACTGGTGGATTATCTCACTGTGGACGAGCTAGCTATAGAAAATCGAAATAAAGACACAGGCCTAAGTATTGCTGCTGTATCCGGAATATTTGAAGTTGCAGAGTTAATGGTAAACAAAAATAGTAAACTGACAATGCTTCGTGGTACTAGAGAATTGATACCGTTTGGCATGGCAGCTGAAGCCGGACACAAGAAAATGGCAGAATTTCTCTACTTGAATACTCAATTTGGCTGTCTAGATCGCGGTGAACGCATTAGGCTGTTTTTTATTACCCTTACCTGCGATCTTTATGGTATTACTTCATTCCTTCATGCTCCTCTATTTGTCTTTGCAGTGTGGCTACTATAATTGATAACATGCTACTTCTATCTTGCTTCTTCTATATTGGTAATTTAGCACTACTTCCGTTCTTAAATTGTTAGTCCTATATTTCGTTTCACGATATTCCAAAATTTTGTCTTGTTTTTTAAATTAAAAGCCATTAATTTATTATGTTCCTACTACCAATAAGACAAACACTTTAAATGATAATTTTTTTTTAGAACTTCTTTTAAGGGCGATTTTGAAAATTTGTAACTTTTTAGTTAAGATACAAAACAATAAACGATATTACCTTAAAACTTTGAGTTTTCTAAATATTACCTACAATTCAGGATGTAGTATGTATAATATCAAAGCACTTTTTGAAACTTTTAGAATTAATATGTTTTTTTTTTAATTACAATTTAAGTTAGAATGGTCTTGTTAATGGGTGCCCTTAAAATAATTGTCAATAAACCATTATTGGAAAGTTTTGACATCACTTTCATAGAAAATATAAAAATTATTATAAAAATTAATATTTTCTTTTTCTTTTCATGGCCATTAAAAGTTTAATTATAAAAACATTTTCTAAAACAATGTTCTTAGCACATCTGTTAATTGTTCCCAATTTCTAATGATGATACTATAAGCTTTTGTTGGAAGACTTCGAATTTTGGATAAGTTCCTCTCTCTCTCTCTCTCTCTCCAATATCATTGTATTATATATATTTGACATAAGTTTGGCATTACAACAAAAATCTGTTGGTCTACAATCATTCCTTGTACAGATTTAGCATTGGATATGCTGACTAAAGATCCAAAATTAGCTTGTGACCGAGACGAAAATAATAATGGGAAAACAGCTTTGCATGTGTTGGCTCAAAAGGCTACACACAATGCCAGCAGCAGAATGCCAAAGATCGTGGCAAGATACACTAGCTTATGTATGTTTTTCTAAACCCGGTCCAATTCTTACAATAGATATTAGTGTTTAGTATACTTTTTATACTCTTAATTTCCAAAGTAAGATTAACCTTTTTTACCACGTTATTATTTCACACTCCCAGATATACTTCACACAATATCCACTATTCTTTACACTAGGTGTCCACATTTTGCAAGCAATGTCATACTTTACTTAATTATATATGATGCAAAAGTGTAGACATTGTTGGAAGTAAATTTTTTTAGAAAGAACCTATAAAGAAACTTTTGTCAACATTTTGCATCACAACCAACGTATTTGACTATCCTAAGGGCATACATTAATCATTTATTTTTTGAAACTTTTTATGGAAAACTAAAAAAAACTGTAAAAAAAAGTTAGTCATTTTTTCATAATTTTTTTTTCTTAAATGGCTTTACTAATTTATGCTCTAAGAGCAAACTGTATGTTAGTAAAACCCATTCTTTTATCATCATTGTTGCTTCCCGTTTCTCTTTAATAAAGATCATTTGTTTTTCAATTGATACTTCAATTCCCAACTTCTAGATTTCAAAGGCTTCTGTAAGCAAGGATCAAAGCTAGAATCGGCTCATGAATTACTTGCGATGATTTGGAAGAAAGTTCTAAAGCGATCAGATGAGGAAATTTCAGACCTAATAAGGAGGCCTTCAGGAGTACTTTTTGACGCTGCAATGTCAGGAAATGTTGAGTTTTTAGCTTTGCTTCTTCGCAACTATCCTGATCTTTTATGGGAAGTTAATGAAAAAGGGCAAACTATATTTCATGTTGCTGTTTTGCATTGTCACGTAGAAGTGTTTAATTTAATAAAAAACATAGGAGCAGCAAAGGAATACATAGTTGGATATATTGATGCTGACAAAAACAACATGTTGCACTTAGCTGGAATGTTGCCACAAGTGGAAAGACTTGGCGCCCCACGAGCAAATCTTCGAATGCAACGGGAGCTATTGTGGTTTAAGGTATTCCTTACTACTAAATCTCTCGACACCACCCCCCCTCCCCCCCTTTTTTTTTTGAATATACAAAGAAATGTGGAAGTTTAAAATTTTATTTGTCTGAATTTAATAATCTAGAAAGTGTTTGATCATTTAAAATTTAATGACTTAACATTGGATACATTTGTATTATATTTAATTTGAATCATCATGAAATAAATTGAATTCAAATGAAGATCTTAATACCATTTAATTCATCTTCGATATGTTATGTAATTGATAAAAAAGAATTGTCTATTTAACTGTTCACCCCGCCTATCATCCTAGGAAGTGAAGAAGATTGTTCGACCTTTTCATAAGAATATGCAAAATTATAAGGGAATGACACCCGAAGAAGTATTTGATAAGGAACACAAAGATTTACTTAAAGTAGGTGAGGAAGCAATGAGGGAGACAGCCAATTCGTGTATGCTTGTAGCAACTCTCATTTCGACTGTGGTTTTTGCTGCTGCTCTCATAGTTCCTGGTGCCAGTAATAATATATCAAATACTCCTTTTTTCAACAAAGATCAGTGGTTTAAGATTTTTATCCTTTCAAATGCAGTAGCACTCTTTACCTCTGCAGCTTCAATAGTGTTTTCCCTGTCCATTCTCACTTCAAGCTACGCACAAAGTGAGTTTGTGAATTCATTGCATGCAAGGTTGATGTCTGGGCTCATAACACTCTTCATCTCCATAACAACCATGGTCTTGGCCTTTATCGCTGCCATCTTTTTGATCTTTGACTACAAGGGGGAATGGGTTCAATATGTCATTGCCGTCCTTGCCTGCTGTCCGGTGATTTTGTTTCTCAAGTTACATTATAATCTTTTGGCTGATTTGATTCGCTCAATTTGCTGGTCTTGGTTTTTATTCCGAAGAAGTAAGCACCAAATTTTCTAGGTAGATTTTTGAATTGTATGTGCAGGTTTAATACTGTCAGTGTATTTTACGATTCCCAATTGTATGTGTAATAACACTCCAAACATTTGTGTGTTTACTACTATTTTTTCAGCAATTTTACAATTATAATAATATTTAAATTGAAGTTAGTGTTAAGTTCTACGACCTTTAGGTTTAAATGTATTAGAATTTTAATTTGTAATGTTAGCAAACCATGATCAAAACGTTTAAGTCGTGTTTCGACTGCTCAAAGTATATATTTTTAATGTAAAGTTGGAATCGAGTTGTTGCAGAAGTTAATGTGCAATTCTGCCTGGCTCGATCGATCGAAAATTAGACTCGATCGATCAAAAATTAGACTTGACCGATTGAAAGTCGTGTAGATTGTTTTTCTGCAGATTTTTCCAACTCAACCCAAGCCCATTAAGGATTAGGGTTTCATATCTACTTCTTCCACTATATAAAGGAAACTCTAAGTACGTTTTTAATGGTTTCTAAGAGAGAGAGAAGAGAGTGCATCTTTTTGTATTTAGGGTTTGTACCCAAAAACTCTCTTGAGTCTTTGTTGTTGTTATTGCTGTGTATGTGAATCTCTTGTGAGATCTAGATGTGTTTGCCTTCACATATACTTAGGGTTATTAAGAATCAAGACTATGTCAAGAACTTGATGATCATTTAGTTGCTGCATTAAGAGCTTAAAGATATACAAGCTAAGCAGGAGTGCTTGTACTTGCTGGAGAATCCAAGAAAGAAGGAGTTCGTGGTCTCGGAACTTGCACATGGTTGTGTTAGTAAGCTTTCTACTGGTGGATAGCAATAGGATGTTAGTGGTCTAAGTTGTTATTGTACAAACTTCAATTCTTTCATAGTGAATTCAATTTTACCTTGAGGATAGCTAAGTTAAATTCTTCCAAAGTTTTTTACCGGTTTGGTTTTCCTGGATCATTATATCATTGTGTTCTTTATATTTCCGCTGCTCTGCATGATATGATTGTTATTGTTTTAACTTAGATCTGAATAATAAATCTAAGTTTTCACTTGGTTAATTAACTAGGTTAAACAATCTAGTTTTACAGGGATCTAAAAACGAACAGTTAGGTTTTAGCTAAAGTTGTTAGCAATTTTGTGGACTTTTGAATATTTTAAACACATGACATTTAGGTGATTTAAAGAATGAACTAAATGAAATATGGGAAAAACCTTATAACCAAACACTCAAGCACATATAACTCCTTCCTTATTTCTTTCCCTCTCTCAAGCCGACACCTCTAAGTTACTAAGGACTTCGTCTCCATTAATCCTCTTAGTAGCCTAAAAGTACATGAGATTTTGAAGTGAAATAACCTAAGGTAAAAAACTAAGTTTTATTTCAATCTCTTCAATTAAAAACTTTGGGTTTTGTTATCGTTTGATGATTACGGTAAATGCTTAATTAATTTGGTGATTAATGAAGATTAGAGGATTAGGGTGGCAAGGCTTGTTAAATCCAAATTTTCCAATTCATTTTTTTTGGGGGGGGGGGGGGGGTTGTCAATTGTGGTTATGTTTTTCAGTTAGGTATGGATTGAATAAATTTTATATGAGTTTTATTACGTTGAAAGTACTGGAAAATTTTAAAATACTCGTAAGTGCACCAACTATACGAAAGTATAGTTTGGCAAGCTCAAAGACGAATCCATAGGGACATGTGAATGAAGTAAAAATAAAATAAATCTCAACTAAATAAATTCTAATCTAATTCAATAAAAATTGGTTATTTTAAAATTAAATAAACTAAAAAAGCAATTAATCTAATCAAAGAAATTATTAGAAGCAGTAAAGAGATCGTGTAAACAATCAAGAAAAGAAAAAAAAAATTAAGGTTTTGGAATTCATCTTGTTAATTCATATCATCATATATTCATGATCATTGGCTTTTCCCAAACTACTATATGATAACCTAGAATTTAATCTTGTTATCATAAACGATATTCTCATTAAAATCTCTATTTTAAAATCTAAATTAAGCATGTTCTATTTCCCTACCTAAATATGAGATCAAATCATCAATTGTATCTATTTACAAACAAATCAAAAGGGATATCCAATTTTAAATTCAAAAAATTATAAACCAATTATTCAATTGATTAAGCTTAACCTAAATCATAAGAAAAACATAATTGTACTCATATTCAGAATCCCATCTTCATCAATTGATATAAAGCAAGAAAAATTAAATCAATAAAAACAATGAGAAAAATCAAATCTCATAAATAAATACCTATAATCATCAACAATGTTTCATCATCAACCTTAATTAAAAATTTAGCTATTCATGTACATTGAAATAAAATGAAAGTAATAAACATTAAACGGAACAAATAAATAAAAATAGATTGAAGAAGAGTAGACACTGTGCTGTCATTAGAGAGAGAGAGAGAGAAAAAAAAGAAAAAAAAGCCATAGAGAAAATCCACATACGGCACCCCCCCCCCCCCCCCCCCCCCTTTTTGGTTTTCTTCTTATCTTCAGCCTCCTTCTCACGTTCAGCCCTAGTCTCTTTTATATCTCTAAAAAGAAACCTGAAAAGAAAAAAAGGAAATTTAGATTGCAAAATTCATTAGATGTTGAGGTTGATTTCGGCCTAGTAAAATTGCGAATTTGGGCTTGCCATAAACTACAAAGTTGTAGTCCTTAGAGTTATCGTTTCAGCCCAACTTGAATCACTACAATCCAATATCTGAGCTGAGTGGTATGCACGAAATACTGAGACGTATGCAGATTTTTTTTTTCTTTCATTCTCCAAATGTCTTTTTTCATCATTTGATTAGGTTTCACCTAGTTAGGCTAGTTGGGTTCAGCCCACTTGAATTAGAGTTCATCCTTATGCCTTAGATAAATCCCATTAACATGTAAATTTTCAATTACCTATAAAATATATATAATTCAAAATTAGTCACAAAAATTAACATAAAAGTATGGCTGAATATATGCAAATATAGGAGCAATTTATTTAATATATTTCATGCATATCTGAAAGTAACAACTATCAAAATGTTCTCAGGCTGTGTTTTTAAAACATGGCTATAGGATGATTTGGTCTATAGCCGCGTTTTTTTAGGTCACGTTTTTACCCATAGCCTAAAATATGTAACTATAGGCTTGAAGGGGTCTATGGCCATATTTTTTTAAACACGGCCATAGTTGTGGGCTAAAGCTGTGTTTTAAAAACGTGGCCATAGTGATGGGCTAAAGCCGCGTTTTTTAAAATGCGGCCATAGTTGTGGGCTAAAGTCACATTTTAAAAACGCAGCCATAGTGATGGGCTAAAGCTGCGTTTTTACAACGCGGCTTTAGCCTATTACTATGGCCGCGTTTTGAGCACAGCTATAACCCCTAAATACTTCACAGCAGCCTGCTTTACACCCTCATCCTCCTTCTGCTTTTTGGCAACTTGCTTCTCTAGCTGTTGTGCAGCTTCTCTCTTGCCTTCAAGAAGATCAAAAGAAACACAATTACACTAGGAACATTTTTTTTCCTTTGACTTTCCTACACTTTCTCAGCAATGAAACACAAAATTGATGCCCACAGTTCGAACAGCAGGATATAACAATCATAATAACAAAAATATTTCAAAAAATAGAGAAACTTTCTAGTTTCCACAAAGCATTTATACACTGAAATTCCAAAAATTTATTTGCTTACATCACAACAATAATGCTATTTTTGTGAAGGTAAAAAGCCTCCCAATGAATCAAACCTAGCATAACTCATCAACTCTATATGAGAGGCAACTTGAGTTCTTTTGTATCTCTTATTATTTTTATAGGTAGGATTTTGTATTTATCTTTATTGATTGAAAATTTTTATAGTAACCGTACTTCATTTTGGGTATGATATCTTTAGTAGTTAACAGAGTATGACAGTGGGGTTCACAGTCTATATTTATACTCCAATGTGTCTGACATTATTTCTTGATAATTAAAATCCCAACAATGAAAAAAAAAAAAAAAAACTGACTCTTTCTTTCCTATCAAATATACAAAGAGATTCAAATTTCAAAAACCAAAATCAAACTAAACCTCTATATCAAACACACATAATGCATCTAAAACTAATACATTGGAATTCAATCCAAACTAAATTCACCGATTTCTCCGCCAAACAAACACTCCATAGCGATCCGATTCAAACTTCAAAATACCCAATCAGGTGAAACAAAAAGATGACAGAAAAAATGACAAACCTACACAAGTACCAGTGGAACCACCTCGTTTATGACCTTTCTTCTTCAAGATGATGCTCGTCCCAATGAACACACTTCCGTACCTGATTTCGATCGAAGTAGATAAGCACCTTCAATTGCCGATCAAGATCCTCGAACAAAATGTTCCAGAGAGCCTGCGACAAAACAAAAAAAATGGAGGAAGTTAGGAATTGATTTGCTATGAATTGGGTTTAAAAATTTACTTGTGGCGTGTGAGGGCTTCAGATCGGAGAGATGGAGGGTGACGGCTTGAGATTGGGGAGATGGAGAGTGAGGGGTTGAGGTCGAAGATGGAGGGTGAGGGGTTGAGGGTGACAGATTTAGGGTGAGGGTTGAGATTGGATGGAGGGTGAGGGCTAGATTGAGAGATGGAGGCTAGTGATGTGCGAAGGGAGAGGGTTGGAAATTTCTAACCTTCCTATTTATACAAAGATTAAAGTCGCGTTTTTAACCTGCGGCTATAAGCAAAACCTGAAGCTGTGTTTTAAACACGCGGCTTATGACTAAATTTAAAGCCGCGTTTTTAACCAGCGGCTATAGGCAAAACCTGAAGCTGCGTTTGAAAAACGCAGCCCCATCCCTAACTAAAGTCGTGTTTTAAACATGCGGCTTAAGACTAAATTTAAAGCCGCATTTTTTAAACGCGGCAATAGCTCCATCCCAAAAAACGCGGCTATAACTCAAAAAAACGCAGCTTCAGACACGTTCTATGGCCGCACGTTTAAAACGCGGCTTCAGTTTTTTTCTTTAAGCCGCATTTTTTAAAAACGGGGCTTTAGCCATTCTATAGCTGCGTTTTTACAAACGCAGCTTAAAAAATAGCTGCCTAAGACCTGCGTGTTTTGTAATGTTTGGTTGTCTGGTTTGCTAATGGGTATACATAGATTTTTATTGTTCACATAATTGCAAATTTAAAAATAAAGTGACTTGTTCACAGTTTTCATATATATATATATATATATATATTCATATAGTTTTATATGGAAGGATTTTTTTTTCTTTACACAGGTTTTACTCACAACTCATACTTCTCATTTGTCTCTCAATCGACTTTCTATCAATCAAAGAGTGCATGTCGATTGTCTCTCAACTGAGTCTTGATTAATCGAGAATTGGGAATTCTAATTCTCTACAGATAAAGTCAAGTATTTAATGGGGAATTCGTACTTAGCCTGCATACATAATTATATAAGGAACCATAAAAGTTGACGAAATTAGATGTTTCAGAGAGCTTATGTCGTATAACTTTGAGACAAACAATAAAACATTTACATCACTACATTACCAGAGTGACGGAGTCCGAATTGAGAATCTAAAGGTGGTGTAATAAGGATTAGTAATCAAGGCTAAAGCCATGGTATCCATCTCTATTCTACAACGTTCAAGGCGGTCTTTGAACTTTGAAGTCATAAATGTTTATGTGGGTTGTCCGGACTGGAGTAGTGTGGAGTCATATTATTAAGTACTATTAGAAGTATTAATTAAGAACATGCGTATGTTTCAATGTATAAACTTCGCATTTCGTAAGGGAATTTTCTTTGAGCTTGATGACAACCCTGGGATTGATATTTTCTTTTGGATTCATCAATTGATTGTTTTACTTCGTAAACAAAATGCCAGTATCTTTTATTGGAGTAATTATACTTTTCTCCCATGAGGTTTTGATAAATGATACTTCACCTCAAACTTGGAAGGAATTTTTTTTTTCCTCCCTTAACATCCGTTTGATCAAAACTCTATTAAATTGATGTTGAAAATGTTGCACACTGATCTGCTCCATTGATTTAAATTTTTAACTAAAGAGAATTTTAAAATATTTAGTATTACTTATTCTTATTTTTTATTTTTTCAATGGGTTATAAAGAAATTTGTTGTTGCAAATATTTTGATACTTGATAAAATTTGCAATATTATTACTAATCATGGTTAAATTTTGGTACAAGCATTTTTTTATTATTTATTTATAGAAATTTAGAATATTTTTGTTACTAATATAAATAGAAGCGGGAAGTGTTATTTTTTTCGAACCTTAAGGAAGTTGAGTGTTTTTTACAACTTCAAACTTCAAAAGAGGGGAAGATAACTACACCTTTTTTTTTACTATAATTTATATTACTTTGTCATTTGCTTATTGTGGCTAATTAATTGGAATTCCATTCTTCTAAAAACAAAAAATTGGAATTCCATTGAACATTATAATTGGTTAATTTAACCACCGTGCATCTTTGGTGCGGTGATCACTCTACAAGTATAAATGCTTGTGGGTGTGGGGGCAAAGACTATGGATTAAGTCTCTAGGAGAGAGTTTCTCACACACACACACACACTTAAATTAGACTAAAGTAGAAATTCTATCTTGTATCAAAAAATAATTTGTTAATTTAATGAAGTTAACTTCATTATAGGAAAAGGGTGTCCAAATTAATGTAACTATTAAATCAATGTCACACTATTATATGCTGATAAACACAAATGGATAAAATAAAGGTCACACTTCACACATAATTTTGTAATAACGCGTATATAATTGACTTATTATTATTATTGAGATAACAGGTTTCGAACGTTATTATTGACTAAAAACATTAAAAAAAAAAAAAAAGTAGGTAAGTAAATAAATATATTTTGGACCACGTTTTCTTCTTGAAAAATTGATTTACCCCCTGGTCCCCATCAATAAATAAATAAAAGAATGATTTACAAGCTATATATATATATATATATATTAATCGTGGGGATTTACAATAGTTATTAAATATAAACTTACAAGAATACGCAAGCAGTGCTTTCGTTGCATGTTGACGTCACTCATCAAAGCATGCTTTGTTGCATTGACAATTTTTCTGTCTAATATTTTTTGTAATATAGGAACGCATGTTGTGTACAGGCATCTAAGATTAACTTAAACATAAAACTTAAATAAACGTATGTAGGTGTTTTGGTTTATTCTACTCACCTCACATATTGCTTGCTCTATGTCGATTGCCAACTTTTCAGTATTGTTGTTGGGGGTAATGTTAAAATCTATAGTGCCTAAAAAAATCTCATTCACATGACCACTTTTATCTTCATAACTATAAACATGCAATTCCTAGTTGTTCTTTAGATTTATCACGTTATTTATCAACTATATATAATAGCAAGTACGAGTTTCTAAGATCTCTAATAATTGCATTTTACAATGTCATCATCTACAACATTTACTATTTGTGCTTGAATATCATGGTATCGTCATTTGATGAATTTTAGAAATATTTTCTAAGATTGCTTTATCAATTTTTATTGTGTTTCACAAAAATAAGAACCCTAATAATTCAAAGAAATTCATTTCTAGGGATCATGCAAATAGAGCTTGCATATATAGGTTTACAACAGAAGAACACCCAACATACAGATGAACACTCTTTCATGTGGAATATTCATCTTCATTTTTTTTAACACCATATCTTTTATTCAATGACAAATTTTTTACTAATTGAGTTAATAAATAGAACCCATACATTCGTATATAGTTTTTAAGCATATGCATACTGATAATGATACATCAACAACCCAAAAAGTATTTAATAAATAGACTCTAGAATCTATATGGGTCAAAGAAGTGCAAAGTCCATAAATCTAGAGTGAGAGAGAGAGAAAATTAATTAATTAATTAGACAAATATTATATTACATAGCTTTTAATTTGTTATTTTAAAATTAAGTCAATCTCAGAACTAAAGTAATATCTGAATGGTCTTGTTATTTATTTATTTATTTATTTTTTTGAAAGACAAATCTGATAAAACGGTTGTTTATTAAGAATTTTTTCTTTTTTTGAGAAAGAAAAAATTTGGACTATTTCTAGATTTATGCATGTCATCCTTGGGCAGGGTCATCCTCATCTTCTATTTATCGAATGTACCTGAAAGGAGATTTTTAATTGGCAAGTAGAAGCAGCACATCAAGACAACTGACGACCTCTCCTCCATCCAAATCAATTACATTATTGCATTATTACTAATTTACTAACATTCTCAGCATATCGCGGCAGCCCATGTGCTAATTTGTTTGCCAACCCAATTATATATGACTAAGAGAACGGTCTTGTTATTGAGTGTCAAGGATATTATAGATTAATATTAAATATCAATTATAAGCTACAAATAACACCGATTGAAAGATTAAAATGAATAAAACGCTTAGAATTCAGTAATTCACTAGTGCGCAAACGTGTATTTGAATGTGTTTCTCTTGAATTTGTATGGATTATTTTTATTTTTTTTATTTTTATTTATGGAACTGTATTCATATAGATTGATAATATTAATTATTATTATTACAAATTCACATCTCAAAGCCTCAAACTATGAACACCTAATAATGCTAATTTCGCCATGTAATGCAACACTTTTTTTATAAGGAAATAGTATCCCAATTTTTTGTGACACTGTTCTACTTTCTACCCATGAGATATTCCAAAAACCTTTGGACCGATAGACCATATACAGTAGTGAATTGAATCAAGAACCTTTGGTTTTACATCACACCTTGAACGAATGAACCTACTACATATATTAATTTAGGTTATCATACGTTTTTAAATTGTTTCAGTTCAACGGAATCATAATTATTTAATTGTATAAGGACAATTAGTTATGAAATATATATTTTCTTAGATTACGAAGAATTTCATATCAATATATGAAAACACCCCGATGCCCTAGTATTTACATTATTGACTTAAATAAGTTATCATTGTCATTCTTGTTTATAATTACCAAGCAAAAATTATTCTTCATCTTTACCAAAAGTGTTTTTTTGTTTTTTTTTTTTTTAAATTACATTGTTTTTGAATTTATCTCGCTCATTGTGGTTCTACCTCAGTACTTTGAGAATTATATTGTTGTGATCTCTTACACTTGGGAGTGAGTAAGCAAATTTACTACGAATTGATATTCTTGACTGTAAATCTCAATTTGATATAGTAGATTGTTTTCCTGAGATAGTTCCCCCCAGGTTTTTACCTTGAAGCTAGTTTGTTTCATTAATTTTCCTAAATTATCAGATCTTGTGTTATTTAGATTTCTGCTGTGTATGTTGATTGTGATGAATGTTTAACCTATATCTGAATAATTAACCTAAGTAACAATTTGACTAATTAATTAGATTAAACATTGTGTTTTTCCAAAGGTCTAAAAACTAATAGCTCTCAAAACCTCACAAACCAATCTTTATCAATGGTGTTATATCTGATGAATACGAAGAAATCAGTAGGCTGAGATGCTTCAAACTATGGTAATGGCTTTAGGACCTGAAAAGAAAGAAAGGAATGTCAAGGGTGACCGGTATTACCCGGCTAAGAACCCTTTGACGGTTAAGTTAGTTTTCTCTCTAGAACACATAAATGGAAACTCTTGATTGTTAAAAACTTACCTTGGGTGGACGAGACTTGTCCATTTTATAGAGAGTTAGAAGTGAGTCTACTTATTAGGATCCACCACCATTGTGGGAGATGTAGGCGAATAATGGAGAAAGTGGGATTTGTGGAGCGGAATTTGGGGAGCTCCCTCCACGTTTTGAGAGCAATGCATTGTGGTTTGATTATATGGAACCCTTAGGAGAATTCATCTCAGAATCTCCTAAGTGTCAAACTATTGTCCATCCACCTCCTCGTTGATGGAGGAATTTCCTAAAACTGGACCATCCAGGTACTATTCATGATTAGTCATTCTTTGGCTTCTCTCTAGGCGAAGCTATTGGTCATGGGCAACCACCATGGACGGGTTGAACTTAAAATTGATTTTGATTCCCATCAATATCTAAATTTTTTTAGCATCATGCTACGTAGCAATTTACTGTAGCAACTACTTCAAAAATAAAAGTAATTTTTTTATTGACTCTCTCTCTCTCCCTTAATAAAATACTCAAAAATTCTCTCTCCTCCCTTTATCTCTTTCACTATCGCTTTATCTTGTCTTAGATTCACTCTCTTGCTCGTCCCTCTCTTTCACCATGGTTCTTGGTGGTTCGTGGTCTGATTTTTGATGGTGCTTTGGTGGCCAATAGGATTTTCAGTGGTCTGTGCTTCGATGGGGCTTTGGTGGTCTGTGCTTCGGTGGGGCTTTGGTGGTTTGATTTTCGGTGATATGTTCTTTGTGGAGTCGATTGATTTTCAATGGTGGTTGATGTTTTTTGTTTGTTTGGTTTTTTTTCCCCTTTTCTCGACTAGTAGTTGTGATGTGGTTGTGAGTTTGGCTTTGTTTTGGGTTTGTGATTTTGGTGGTTAGGGGTTGAGGTTGTGGGTAGTGGTGACGATGTCAGTGGTGGTTGTGGCGGTAATTGAGTGGCTGGTTGTTGAGCAGGTTTCATTGCTAGTGAGTTATGGTTGGTGGTCGCTGGTGATTTTTTATATTTTCTATTTGTTTTTGGTGGTGGTGGCTGGCGATGGGTGTGATTTTCTATTTGAAAGTAACAAAATGTAATTGAGCTGAACGATCTCATACACTTATCCCCATTCAATTTAAGAGATATTATTTGACCAATTTATTTATTTATTTATTTTATTTTATTTTATGTTGTATTTAGTAGATTTTCATAAACAATAGTATTGAATTTATATTATATATGTAGTATCCAATAGTGGTTTTCAAAATTATATATGTAATAGCAATGTAATGAGACACTTGGTGTCACCAATATCATGAAAATTGCAAGGAAAAACTATTTTAAGTTATCCAAATGTCTTAGTCGAACTATGTCCTATATGTTTAATAACTCAAACTATCATCAATAGCACCATTACAATTCATTACGCATGGGTTACATACTAGTTTAGAGATGACAAACTTCTTACTGGTTCTCATCTGGACCAGTAAAAAGTTTGCCAACTTCAGTATTGTTGTTGGGAATGATGTTAAAATACATAGTGCGTGAAAAAAAAAAAGCGCATTCACATGACCACTTTTCTAAGACCTTTAATAATTACATTTTACAAATGACATCATCTACAACATTTACTATTTGTGCTTGAATATCATGGTATCATCATTTGATGATTTTTAGAAATATTTTCTAAGATTGCTTTATCAATTTTTATTGTGTTTCACCCAAAAAAAAAAAAAAACCCCAATAATTTAAAGAAATTCATTTCTAGGGATCATGCAAATAGAACTTGCATATATAGTTTTACGAAAGAAGAACACCCAACATACAGATGAACACTCCTCCATGTGAAATATTCATTTTCATTTTTTTTTTAACACCATATCTTTTTATTTAATGACAAAAATTTTTACTAGTTGATCTAATAAATAGAACTCATACTTTCATATATAGTTTTTAAGCATATACATACTGATAATGATACATCAACAACCCAAAAAGTATATAATAAATAGACTCTATATGGGTCAAAGAAGTACAAAGTCCATAAATCTAGAGAGAGAGAGAGAGAGAGAATTAATTTATTAATTAGCCGAATATTATATTACATAGTTTTTAATTTGTTATTTTAAAATTAAGTCAATCTCAGACCTAAAATAATATCTGAATAGTCTTGTTAATTTTTTTTTTTGAAAGATAAATCTGATAAAACGGTTGTTTATTAAGAATTTTTTCTTTTTTTGAGAAGGAAAAAATTTGGACTATTTCTAGATTTATGCATGTCATCCTTGTGCTGGGGTCATGCTGATCTTCTCTGCATTAGAGGTACTTGAAGGGAGATTTTTAATTGGCAAGTAGAAGCAGTACATCAAGACAACTGGGGACCTTCTCCATCCAAATCAATTACATTAGTGCATTATTACTAATTTACTAACATTCTTAGCCGTGGCAGTCCATGTGCTAATTTGTATGCCAACCCAATTAATATTAAATATCAATTATAAGCTACAAACAGCACCGATTGAAAGATGATTAAAAAAAAAAAAAAACACCGATTGAAAGATTAAAAAGGATAAAATGCTTAGGGTATGTTTGGTAACTGTTTTTTCTCTTTATTTTCTGTTTCCAAAAACAATTTTCTATTTTTGAGACAAAAAATCTTGTTTGACAACCCAAAATGGATAGAAAACAAAAATTATTTTCAAAACTCAATTTGTAAAGAAAACTGAAAACATGCATAATGCTGTTTTCAGTTTCTAATTTCCAAAAGTCAATGAAATTAAACACGTATTTAATTTAATAAATCAATCTCATTTAATGAGTTAGTATTAAAGTTCAAATTCTAGTGACAACGTATTTTAGTATTTTTTTTCTTCAAAAACCTATCTTTTTAATTTCAATTAACAAAACATGTTTTTGATTTAAAAATACAAGAAAATTGTTTTTTTCTTTATATTTCTAAAAAAAAGTTTTTGAAAATAGAAAACAAAAACTGTGGGGAGTAAAAAGACCTTGGCGGGTATGTGGGTCTTTGGGCCGTGTTAAGAAAGGCTGACCTGCTCCTGGGTTAAGCATTTGTAAGTATTATGGGTCAGCCCATACGCCGAGGACCCGAGGACCTGTCCGAGGGTGAGTTTATCCTTGGAGGAACACAGAAGAACCATGGACTCCGTTGTAAAGGTTAAGGAACGACACGGTGAAGACCAACGGTTAAAAGGAGTTAAGCCCTGAACAACCTAGAAGCACCGATGTTAGAGATATACGCAAGTTAAAGACTGTCACCTCCACATTAAAGACCTTGCACCTACCACCCTGGCCGCATTAATGAGGAAGTGACACCTGAACAGTGGAAGTGAAACTTCTGGTTACTATTCAAAGGCACTGGGAAAGGAAATATCTAGGCCAAAGGGAAATGAGAGCAACACGTGTACCAAGTATCAAAGTGAGGAGTATTTAAGGAGGAATCTAGAACAATAGTGGGGACGGGACCTTTTTGTAACCTAAAAAAGAAAAAGAAAAGAAAGAGAGATAATATAAGAACAGTTCTCGGCTTACGTCCGAGGAGGTTGAATTCCAATATTTCTTGTTGTTTTGAGTGCTTACAATCTTTGACTTGTCATATAATCCTTAAACACTTCTAACCTGGGTTTCAAACCCACACTCTACAAATTCGTATTGCTTAAGGCTCATTGGGCCTGAGCCCGTAACTGTTCTTGGGGCCAGGTGCAATTGTGCACTTACAATTGGCGCCGTCTGTGGGAAATCTAGTCTAGAAGAGGTAGGGATATCATGGCAGGCTTAGGCTCTCACCATGCAGAGTCACAGGAATCTCAACCGGAAGATCATTTCGAGCGTCTTGAACGTCGAAGGGATCATGAGGGGAGTGTCCATACAGAGTACCCAGGCGCCAGCCATACTCATGGTGGGGATAGCGCCCCCCAGGAGGACGGTCCTTAAGCCATGCAGAGGGAGATCAACTGTTTGAAGAGAAAGCTACGCCGCGCCAAACGTAGGCCTTCACCATCCTCATCTAATCCTTCCTCGGAAGAGGGTAGGCGAGGTGGCTACAGTTTGAGATCTTGCTCACCTGCCAGCTCAGTGTCCTCCGGTGAGGAGGACGACCAGCCAGCTCGCAGACGCAAAAATCTTCCCTCTAGGGGCTTAGGCAACGACGCTATGAGTAGAGCGTTACACCAACTCTCCAAATCTCCGTTTTCACGGAGGATTGAGAAAGGGAGGCTTCCCAGGAGGTTTACCCAGCCCACCTTTACTATCTATAATCGCCGGACTGATCCGGTGGAGCACGTGAGCCACTTTAACCAGAGGATGGCAGTGCACTCTCACAACGAGACTCTGATGTGTAAAGTCTTCCCCTCTAGCTTGGGACCTGTGGCTATGAGGTGGTTCAACGGCCTTAAATCAGGGTCTATAGGTTCATTCGGGGAGCTGACTAGAGCGTTTGCTTCGCGGTTCATTACTTGTAGCAGAGTCCCTCGGCCGTTGGACTCGCTGTTATCCATGACCATGAAAGAAGGAGAGACGCTGAAAACATACTCCGACCGGTATTGGAAGATGTTTAATGAAATAGATGGCGACTTTGATGAGGTGGCGCTTAACACCTTTAAGGTGGGTCTTCCTACTGACCACGACTTGAGAAAGTATTTGATGAAAAAGCCCGTCCGCAGTGTACGTCGCCTTATGGATCGAATTGATGAGTACAAGAGGGTAGAGGAGGATCAGCAGCAAGGAAAGGGAAAGGAGAAGGTTATCCCGCAGGAAAGAAGGGATTTCAGGTCGGACAGATACCACAACAACAAGCCGAGGAGAGACTATTTCGGGCAATCCGGCTCGGCAGCACCTCAGGCTGTAAACACAGTATTCCGAGAGCCAGTGCATCAACTACTGGAGAAAGTTCGTAAGGAGCCCTTCTTCAGGTGGCCTAGTAAGATGGCAGGGGACCCTACAAAGAGGAATCAAAACCTCTTTTGTCAATACCATCAAGATGTGGGTCACACCACCGAGAACTGTCAGACCCTTTGGAACCACTTAGAGCAGCTCGTCAGTGAAGGGAAGTTGAAGCAGCACCTGTGTCAGCCTACTGGCCAGGGCAATCAAGTTGGCTCAAACAATCAGAGGCACAACTCCTCTCGGCCAGCATTGGGAACAATTAATGTTATCTTCGCCGCACCTGGCAGGACCGGGTCAGGTCCCACTAGGGTGATGGCGGTTTCCCATTCTCAGGCCGAAGAAGAGGGCTGCAGGCCGAAGAGGTCAAAGGTCATTTTGCCCGTCTTGGGATTTTCCGAGGAGGATAAGGCTGGTACCATTCAGCCCCATGACGACGCCCTCGTGGTCACCCTCAGGATAGGAAATTATGATGTCAAGAGGGTAATGATAGACCAGGGCAGCGGTGCAGATATCATGTACCCTGATCTATTTACGGGGTTAAGACTGAAGTTGAAGGATCTAACTCCGTATGACTCGCCGCTCATAAGCTTTGAGGGGAGAGCTGTTGTGCCGAAAGGACAGATCCGTTTGCCCGTTCAATCCGGGTCAGAAACGGTTGAGGTGGATTTCATTGTCGTTGATGCTTACTCTCCATATACGGCCATCCTCGCCAGGCCTTGGCTGCATGCTTTGGGAGCCGTCTCCTCCACCTTGCATGTTAAAGTTAAATTCCCCTCGGGGGATTATGTTGAGGAAATCCTCGGCAGCCAATCGGTGGCAAGGCAATGCATATCCGCCGCAGTGCTGCATTAGACGGAAGCCGAGTCTTCGGCTTTAGTCGCCAGAGACTTATAGCAGTTAGTACCTCCTGATGCATCTGGAATGGTGACAGGAGAAGAGACACATTGTGAGGAGTTGGAGAAATTTCCGGTGGCCGACGACTCGCAGAGGTTCTTTCAAGTTGGCATCCTCCTGCTGCACCAAGAGAAGGTGGAGTTGTTGGAATTTCTGAGGGAAAATATTGACGTCTTTGCGTGGGATCCTTACGAGGCTCCAGGCGTTGATCCGAGCTTCATTTGTCATCACTTAAATGTCAACCCGGCCATCGTCCCGAGAAGGCAGCCACCTCGGCGCTCTTCTAAAGAGCACTTTGAGGCTGTAAAGGAAGAGGTGACCAAACTCAAGAGGGCTGGGGCTATCAAAGAAGTTTTCTACCCCGAGTGGTTGGCCCATACTGTTGTAGTCAAGAAGAAGAATGGGACTTGAAGGGTATGTGTGGACTTCACGGATCTGAACAAGGCCTGTCCCAAAGATTCGTTCCCAATGCCACGTATTGATCAACTGGTGGATGCCACTGTCGGACATCCTCAGATGAGTTTTTTGGACGCTTTCCAGGGTTACCATCAGATTCCCTTGGCGTTGGAGGATCAAGAGAAGACTGCTTTCATTACTCCAACGGGAAACTACCACTATAAGGTCATGCCATTCGGTTTGAAGAATGCTGGGGCTACCTATCAAAGGATGATGGTGAAAAGCAAAACAGTACCCTCACACGTAAAGGATCTGGCAGACACTTTTCAGATACTGAGAAAGTACAAGCTGCGCCTCAACGCCTCAAAGTGCTCTTTCGGCGTAGGGTCTGGAAAGTTCTTAGGGTACATGATTACTCATAGGGGCATCGAGGTAAATCCGGTGCAGGTCAAGGCTATTCAGGACTTGCAGCCTCCTCGGAACCCTAAAGAAATTCAAAAGTTAACGGGAATGATAGCCGCCTTGAATCGGTTTATATCTCGGTCAGCCGATCGCTGTCGTCCTTTCTTCCAGTTGCTGAACAAGTGGAAGGGGTTTCAATGGACCGAGGACTGCGAGTTAGCTTTTCAACAACTTAAGCAGTATCTTTCTTGGCCACCTATTCTGTCTCGTCTAAAGGCGCATGAGATTTTGTTCGCTTATCTGGCAGTGGCCGTCCACGCGGTCAGCCTGGTCCTGATAAGGGATGATAACGGGGTGCAAAGACCGGTATATTACGTTAGTAAATCTTTAGGTGATGCCGAGGTGCGTTATCTACCCTTGGAGAAAGCGTTCCTGGCCGTGGTTCATGCCACGCGAAAACTTCCCCCTTATTTTCAGTCTCACACAGTGGTTGTTCTGACCTAATTGCCTCTCAAGGCAGTGCTGCGTAGCGCCGACTACTCAGGAAGGATAGCAAAGTGAGGGACCATCCTGGGGGCTTTTGATGTTAAATACCAACCTCGCACCTCGGTGAAGGGTCAAGTCCTCGCTGACCTGGTGGCGGAATTTGCTGAACCATTGCTGGAAGAAACTCTAAAAGACTCCCACATAGGTGAAAAATCAGTTGGTGTGATCACAACTGCGGTACCTCCGATTTGGAAAGTGTATGTGGATGGGGCAGCCAATCAGAGAGGGTCTGGTGTTGGACTTGTCCTAGTGTCCCCCGAGGGAATGGTTTTCGAAAAGTCTTTGAGATTGGCATTCTCGGCCACTAATAATGAGGCCGAATACGAAGCGGTCTTGATAGGCATGAAAATGGTGCATAGAATGGGCGGGAAGGAAATCCATGTCTTCTCGGACTCTCAACTAGTGGTCAGCCAAGTCACGGGGACCATGGAGTCTAGGGATCCAAGGATGCGAGAATATTTGGCCCAGACCAAGCGCCAGCAAACTGAGTTTGATTCCTTCGCCTTAACTCATATCTCTCGGAGCGGAAACACTCATGCAGACTCCTTAGCCACGCTGGCGACATCCTCGGCTCAAGGTTTACCTAGGGTTATCCTTATTGAGGACTTGCTAGAACCCTCTCTGGTTATTGCCAACGCCCCTCGCATTCATCTAATTAGGCCTGGACCTAGTTGGATGGACCCGATCGTATCTTTTCTTAGGAATGATTTTCTTCCTGAGGACAAATCCGAAGCAGATAAGATAGGTCGAAAGGCACCACGTTTTTGGTTGTCCGAGGACCAGAAACTGTACAAACGATCCTTCTCGGGACCGTATTTGTTGTGTGTACACCCTGACTCAACGGAGGGGCTTCTAGAAGAACTGCATGAAGGGATTTGTGGCAGCCACACTAGGGGAAGATCCTTAGCCCACAGAGCTTTGACTCAGGGTTATTGGTGGCCCAATATGCAAAGGGAGGCCCAAGACTATGCCAGGAAATGTGATCAATGTCAGAGGTTCGCCCCTAATATCCATCAACCTGGAGGAGTTCTTAACCCCCTTTCCAGTCCTTGGCCCTTCGCACAGTGGGGACTAGATATAGTTGGGCCATTTCCGAGGGCCACAGGTAACAAAAGATGGCTTCTCGTGGGAACAGACTATTTCACTAAATGGGTTGAGGCCGAGCCCTTAGCAAATATTAGAGATGTTGATTCCAAGAAGTTTGTTTGAAAGAATATCGTCACTAGATTCGGAATACCACACACACTTATATCATACAATGGTGTTCAGTTCGATAGCAAGGCTTTTAGGAAGTATTGCGGTGATATAGGCATCATAAACAGATATTCTACCCCAGCTTACCCTCAAGGAAATGGGCAAGCCAAGGCCTTTAACAAGGTCATAGTCAATGGGCTGAAGAAAAGGTTGGACGATGCGAAAGGTAGATGGGTAGAAGAACTCCCTCATGTTCTGTGGACGTATCGGACCACACCACGCAGGTCCACTGGAGAAACGCCATTCTCTATGACTTATGGAGCCGAGGCGGTGGTACCCCTGGAATCTGGCTTTCCCACCCTGAAGACGAGTTCTTTTAACCCCGAGAGCAACAACGGACTTCTGGAGAAAGGTCTTGACTTACTTAAAGAACGACGTGAGGCAGATATGGTCCATATGGCTTATTACCAACAAAAACTTAAACGGGGATATGATGCCTACGTGAAGCTAAGGCCACTAGCACCTGGGGATCTTGTACTAAGAAAGTTCGTGGGCACCGCTAAGAACCCAGCCTAGGGTAAGCTAAGGCCCAACTGGGAAGGCCCCTATCGTATTGTTTCAGTAGCAGGCATAGGGTCATATCGGCTAGCTGACTTAGATGAAAGAATTGTACCACGCCCATGGAATGTAAATAATCTTAGAAGGTACTATTATTAATAAAATGTGCTTTTATCAGTTAACATTTCAAGGTTATGAGTTCCCCTGACGATTGAAACTACAATTTTTAAGAATCAAACAGAAACTTGGTTAAGTGCAGTCCTCGGACCACAAACCTTGTGGAAATTGATGTCTTGTCATTTGTTAAACAGAACCTTAGTTATGCCGGGTCCTCGGACCTCCTACTTTGGGAAAATTAACATTTGAAGTTACAATTTTTAAGAATCAAACAGAAACTTGGTTAAGTGCAGTCCTCGGACCACAAACCTTGTGGAAATTGATGTCTTGTCATTCGTTAAACAGAACCTTAGTTATGCCGGGTCCTCGGACCTCCTACTTTGGAAAAATTAACATTTGAAGTTACAATTTTTAAGAATCAAACAGAAACTTGGTTAAGTGCAGTCCTCGGACCACAAACCTTGTGGAAATTGATGTCTTGTCATTTGTTAAACAGAACCTTAGTTATGCCGGGTTCTCGGACCTTCTACTTTGGAAAAATTAACATTTGAAGTTACAATTTTTAAGAATCAAACAGAAACTTGGTTAAGTGCAGTCCTCGGACCACAAACCTTGTGGAAATTGATGTCTTGTCATTTGTTAAACAGAACCTTAGTTATGCCGGGTCCTCGGACCTCCTACTTTGGGAAAATTAACATTTGAAGTTACAATTTTTAAGAATCAAACAGAAACTTGGTTAAGTGCAGTCCTCGAACCACAAACCTTGTGAAAATTGATGTCTTGTCATTTGTTAAACAGAACCTTAGTTATGCCGGGTCCTCGGACCTTCTACTTTGGGAAAATTAACATTTGAAGTTACAATTTTTAAGAATCAAACAGAAACTTGGTTAAGTGCAGTCCTCGGACCACAAACCTTGTGGAAATTGATGTCTTGTCATTCGTTAAACAGAACCTTAGTTATGCCGGGTCCTCGGACCTCCTACTTTGGGAAAATTAACATTTGAGCTTAATGATCTAAAGGATCCAGTGGAAAGTTGGTTAAGTCTCGTCCTCGGACTGCCAACATGATTAAAGTTAATTTCTTATTGCGTCTGAAAATTGGTGCCTTATTGTTTGCTAGATCAGATCTTAAAATTTTATATCTTTAAGCGTTAAGCAAATTTGTGTAAGGAATGGTCCTCGGACCTTACATCCTACTAAAAACAATGCTATACATTGCAAAGGTTTAATCGTTATATGAGGCCTCTCTTTTTTAAACTAAGTCATTGTTAAAATATCTCAACTATGTCACCTTCTGTTAAGTTTTTAATAACATGCATATGAATGCGTGGAGGTTATGATTGTGCAATCCTTGGAGTTAGATTTGTTTACTCTGAGAAACTTTTGCTATGTACTAATGGGAAACTTTTGCGACAAGTACAAAAAGAATAAAGTAAAAACAGATGCAACATGGGTGAAAGTCAAATAAAATTGTTCTTCATTAATCACTTAGACACGCATTACATATAAAGGCTGAGTAAAGAGAAAGAGAAGCCCTAAGCTAGGTCCTAAGCTTTTGGAGGAGGATCTTGCTGAGAGGTGCTGGGTGCCTCGGTCTATTTCAGCTCCAATTCAAAAGGAGACAGAACTTGTTTTCCTTTGTCTGTTGCCTTTGTTAGAGGGACATTGGATTCCATGACTTGGCCAAGGCCCTTCTCTGCATCCCCGCCTCCTTCCTTCTCTTTATTGGAACCTGAAGGTTCTGTAGGATCGGGAATTGGCTGTGGAACCATCGGAGGCAAAGCAGGGAGAGTTGATTCAGGGGTGGGAGTAGCAGCAGGAGCCTCTTCAATCTCCTGTATTTCCAGGGGAAGCCAAACGTTCTCGGATTTCCTCAGATCCGAGGATAGAGGAACTCCAGCTACGTTTAGGGCTTCCCTCCAGACCTTTTGGCAGTATTCCCGGCACAAAGCCGCGAAGGCCTCTGTCAGCTGCTCCTCTGTGGTTGCCACCCCTTCCTCGTAGCTCGCCTGCTTGGCAGCTTGTAAGGAGTGTTGGAATGTGCTGGCTTCTCTCTTCATCAGCGCAAGTTCCTTTTCCAAATCCGAGCGTTCCCTTTGGGCTCGGGAAAGCTCATCATCTTTTTCATGAAGAAGCTTGCGCTGCCCTTCTATTTGGGTCTTCATGGTTTTGAGATTTGCCTCGGCCCCATCCCTCTCTCTCTTTACTTCAGCCACCTCCGAGATCAGCTTCTCATTTTCAGCAAGGGCCGTGCGCAAGGACTTCTCAGTCTCCAGCCTGATCTCAAGCTCGGCTCTAGCCTTCTTCCGAGTGTCCTCTATGAACTTTTCGGCTACAAAGACCTCTCGGATGGCCTGCAATAAAGTATGATGGAGTCAGATATAGCAAAAAACTTGTGAACATTGTTAAAGTGGAATCTTCCTAAAAAGGGGTAAACTTACCAGCGCTAAGTCCCTTTTTAGAGAGAGGAACAGTTGTGGTTGGCTCATTTTTTCCAAGGACTCCATGTCCTTGGGCAGCAAAAGAAGGCGCTCCAACACTTCGGCCAAGTGTGGTGGGCATGGCCTTGTTGAACCGCCCTTATACTGGATTGGCAGAAGATAGGCGCGCCGTCCAGCTTTAAGTCTGGGGACCAGGCGGCCAGTGCTCGGCGCACGTCGGCCACTTCTCTGATCTCCCCGCTTTCCACTGAGCAGGCCCTACCCTTGCCTTTGTCCAGCCTCTGCTGCTGAACCGGTGGGGGTTGTTAGCATGGTTTCTTGGGGTCCTTGCTGGTCGCCCCCTCGGCCTCCCCCTTTCTCTTCTTCTTGGGGTCCTCGGCTGGAAGTTTTGGCTTAGCTGGAAGAGGGGGAGGCGGCAAAGCTGGAAGAGCTTGGGACGTCCCCGTCTTCTTCTCGGCGACCTTTGCAGCTCTCTTGGTCAGGAGACTTTGCATCCTGTCCATATCTTCTTCAGATTCGTCTTCTGGCTGGGCGACAACTAACCCTGCAACCCCAGAGGCCTCGGTGGCTTCTTCCTCCTCGTCAGAGAGTGCGACAAACTGGTTCCCTCGAAGTCTGTCGGAGTTTTCGAGTTGGAATTGGTCTATCTCGTCGTCTAATGTGTGTGAGGAAGACACCTGCTCTTCTGGGATAGCAGTTGCCTAGGAGTGCACGGCGAGGGGAATGGCCGCTATGGGCTGTGTGTACAAAACGGTGTGAGGGGCGTCCGGGAGATCGTGGTCGTCTAGGAAGTGGGGCCGGGCTACGTTTATTCTCCTTCGTCTTCAGTCACCGGTGATTATGGCGTTTTCTATCTCCTGGAAGTCCGAGGAGATGGGAGTGTACCCTAGAATTAGATGAGCAGCTCGAAGTTGCAAATCCTCGCTGACAAACACCTCGGAGTGAAGCACACGGTTTAGATCGGCAACGCTGCAGTGGCTCAAGCGTGGACGCACGTGCTGCTTATCTGCAAAGAAAGATGTGAAAGTAAACAACATGGTCAGATTCACGCAGCAGGAGATAAGGTTAAACAGACAGAATATATGTTAGTATGCATGTTTGTTAGTATTAAGGGAGGTTATGGGGTGGGGAGGTTAATCCTCAGGTGTCGCACCTGGATCCCCCCACTCTACTGGGCAGTGGAGGCCGCGTGCCAGTTCCCAGAGACGATCAGGTAGTCATCCTTCATGCCTTTGTTGGATTTGGGCAGACAGGAGATTAGCCTAACGACACTGGAGCGGGACTTAATGTAGTAACCTACGTTGGAGAGCTTATGGGACTCGTAAAGAAAGACGACGTCGTGCCAGGTGAGGTTTAGACCCATTTGCTCGTTTAAAGCATCGACGCTACCCAAAACTCTAAAAACGTTTGGGAGGCATTAATCGGGACACAACCGGTGGTTGCGAAGGTATTCCCTCATTACAGGTTTCATTGGGAGGGTCATCCCACCCTCTATAAAGGCTATCATTGGGATGATAACCTCTCCCTCTTTCCTAGAACCGGCCACGACTTCTGCCGGGCAATATTCTAAACCTATATCGCCGGGAATGTTATACTTGGCTCTGAAGCCTTCCATTCCGGCGGCGGTATCAACAAGACACTTAAATCTACCCATCAGAAAAAAACGAAAGGTTAAACTCTAAAAGGAAGGATATCTACGAGGATAGCCGAGGACAAAGTCCGAGGAGAAAAAGGTTAAGAATAAAAAGAGCAAGAACTTATGAAGTTGAAGGTGTGCAAATTTCCACGGTTTTCTGAAGGTAAAGTATGACTGCTGATGTTTTGATGGGATTAGCCCCTGGTGAATTAAATGAAGGCGCAGGTTCCCGAAGCGTCACGATGTGCAGAAAAGCGGCCTCGAAAATATATTTGTCCCGCCCAAATTTTTGTGGAGTAACGAGGACCGTTGGATGCCCATCTCGCCGTTGAACGTGGGGGCCAAAATGTAACTTACAGTAATAAATGCGCGCGTTTTTGAAAATAAGACCGCCAAGTGGCATCTTCTGGGTCGCGAAACAGTTTCCACACGTGTAGTTATTCACCAAGTGTGCGGAGTAGGTTCTCGTCAGATCAAAACCTTGTTTTTCTCCTCGGACGTCGAAAATCAGAGTTTTGAGGGGCTATTGTGGGGAGTAAAAAGACCTTGGCGGGTATGTGGGCCTTTGGGCCGTGTTAAGAAAGGCCGACCTGCTCCTGGGTTAAGCATTTGTAAGTATTATGGGTCAGCCCATATGCCGAGGACCTGAGGACCTGTCCGAGGGTGAGTTTATCCTCGGACGGACACAGAAGAACCATGGACTCCGTTGTAAAGGTTAAGGAACGACACGGTGAAGACCAACGGTTAAAAGGGGTTAACCCCTGAACAACCTAGAAGCACTGATGTTAGAGATATACGCAAGTTAAAGACTGTCACCTCCACATTAAAGACCCTGCACCTACCACCCTGGCCGCATTAATGAGGAAGTGACACCTGAACAGTGGAAGTGAAACTTCTGGTTACTATTCAAAGGCACTGGGAAAGGAAATATCTAGGCCAAAGGGAAGTGAGGGCAACACGTGTACCAAGTATCAAAGTGAGGAGTATTTAAGGAGGAATCTAGAACAATAGTGGGGACGGGACCTTTTTGTAACCTAAAAAAGAAAAAGAAAAGAAAGAGAGATAATATAAGAACAGTTCTCGGCTTACGTCCGAGGAGGTTGAATTCCAATATTTCTTGTTATTTTGAGTGCTTACAATCTTTGACTTGTCATATAATCCTTAAACACTTCTAACCTGGGTTTCAAGCCCACACTCTACAAATTCGTATTGTTTAAGGCTCATTGGGCCTGAGCCCGTAACTGTTCTTGGGGCCGGGTGCAATTGTGCACTTACAAAAACTGTGACCAAACATAACTTTGAAATTAAAAAATATAATTTTTTGAAGAGAAAAATATAAAATATTAAAAAATGTTGTCACTAGAATTTGAAGTCCAATTGGCACATTCTTAATTTTACTGATATTTTTGCTTCGATGGTATATCAATATATGATACTAATAAGATTTTATATACTAGAACTTGGATCTTGAAGATTATTTTGCTTTCACAAACATCCTTAAGATTTCGAGTTGTAACTTGTATCAAGAAAACTGGAGAGTAATTTCAAAGAATGGTGGAACTATTATGATACAATATTTCCGAATGCAGATTATGATAATACAATATTTCTGTATGCAAAATGGTTAGCCAAAAATTTCCTCATGCCCAATAATGAAAATGTTGATTGTTAATTTTTCCTTCGCCCATGATTATGATGAGATATTGTTTTCTACAAGTTATACTCATAGACAAAATAATTTATTTAATTGGTATAATTGTAGTTAAAATCTCATTATTAGTTTACTATAGGAAGATGAAAATTTAGATGTCAATGATGAAGAAAAATATTCAATTAAAGAAGTCAAAGAGATCAAGACTATCAGCATAGAGCATATAGGTTTCTCCTATCAATTTTCAGAATTCATCAATTTAAATGATTAATGTAATTTACTCTAAAAGAAATTTTATATCTGCAAAGTATATCAAAGGTAGAAGATTCTTCCAGTTAAAACTTTTTTTTTTTCAAACATTCAATAAAGTTGGTAAAAATTTCATTATTTAATTTCGAAATAGTTTTTACATTGATAAAAATTTAATGTTATATGTGGGTTTCAGTTAATTCAACTGGTAAAATCTCTGATGGTTGCAATTGTATAAAAGATCTGAGGTTCAATTCCCACTTACACCAAAAGCCGATTGGTGTCTTGGTCTGATAATAAAAAACTATTATCAGGAACGGACGCCATAAGTTAAACTCTCAAAAACAAAAAATTTAATATCATATATATATATATATATATATATATATATATATATATATGAGTCCAAATTTGGTAAGGATAGAGTGTAAAACCCATGTTTTACACCATCCAAAAAGAGTTTGCCACATCAACATTTTACTTAAAATTCAATATATCTTACTATATCTAATAACATCTTAATAAACTTCTAATTTGGTTAAATTTATAAATAAGAATTGGAATTAATTGGGCGTGGTTGTACTTATTCTTGTAAATATGTAGTAAAATGATGTGACATGTTGAGTTTGGAAGGGTAAAACATGGGTTTTATACCACATTTTTACAGAATTTAATATCTCTCTCTCTCTCTCTCTCTCTCTCTCTCTCTCTCTCTATATATATATATATATATATATGTATGTATGTATGTATATATATCGACATCCCATGTAATTAACTTATTGTAGAACTGCAGTCTGCAAGTTGTTCTTCTTCCATCACCTGATTTATAGTCATTTTTTATTATATGTTTGTTCTGAGAAATTTCAACGATATTATTTATTTTTTCTTATATTTAAAATTGTTTCATTAATTAACTCATGCACTTCATGGGTATTAGGAGAATTAGTATTCTGTATTCTTATATATGTCTTTGAAGTCAATGATTTAGCATTTATCGTTTATAGAGCTTTCATATATTGTTTAAGTCATTGTATATGCAGATGACAATGAAACTTGAACAACTCTTGTATTTTTATCTACTCAAAGTAGAAAACGATAACCAATATCTGTCTGTGAGTAGATCACAAATCATATATGGTCCACGATTCGAACATTAAATAGGCCAACTATTACATTGTCGTTTGAACTTTGATATTTTAAGATTGAGGAACGCTTGCACGTGTTTGCCACAATTATGTTAACTCTACGGAAAGGTCTTAATATGTTTTCAAACTTATCTCATGCCAAGATTGTAATCGTGAAATGTACACTCATAGCATGCATGAATCAAAATAAAATATAATATACAAACAGAAAAAAACAAAGGCATTTGGTAATGAATGTTGAGTTTCTTTATGCCATCAGTTTAAGAACGTCAAATGCTTTTCTTTAAAATATTTTCTGCACATTCTTCCTTTGGAGTAATCCATACGATGTAAAAAAATATTCCAAATTATCTATTGTGAGTAATTCTTAGGTACTTCCGGAACACGAAAAATAGTGCTCCCTCCTCTCACATTCATAGTGGGGTCCGCTCATTAAATTCATGATGGGGTCCACCATGAATGTGAGAGGAGGAGCATTATTTCACTATACTCTGGGAGTACCTAAGAATTTCCTATCTATTGTGAGTAATATATCCTAAATTCTTAAGAAGCGTGATCAATCATTAAACAAACCCTTATCTATTCTTCAAAACAAAAAACATTATTATTTATAATCTATAATCTATATTAAGTTGTTCCATATAAGTTTTGGATGTCTCCCAATATTTCACCTAATTAGGAGTACTTTAATAGTACTATATATTTATATTTTAATTGACTTTAAATTCCATCAAGATTCCTTATAAAACCTTCTATATTAAAATCTCCCACTTGAGTATTGGTGTGGGGAGTAAAAGAACTCAAGAAGGCATTTGGGCTTTTGGGCTCTAGCAAGGAGGGCCGACCTGTTCTTGAATTAATAACTTGTTAGTACTGCAAATCAACTCATGCGCCGAGAGTCCGAGGACACATCCGAGGATGAGTTTCTCCTCGGACAGACCCAAGAGAGCTCGGAGGTTCACTATGAAGGTCAAGGCAGAATTTTGGAAAGACTGTTGGTTAAAAGGGAGGAACCCCTGAATCTTGTAGACACACCGGTGTTAGAAAAATATCATGGGCAAAGACTGCCACCTCCACATTAATGACCCTGCACCTACCCCCTGGCCGCATTAATGGAGAAGTGACCCCTGAACAGTAGAACCGAAACTTCTGGTTACTATTCAAAGCATTAAGAGAAAAAATATCTAGGGAGGAGGAAATGGGGGCAACACGTGGATAAAGTATTAAGGGAAGAAGTATTTAAAGGGGGTGAAGGCCAAAGAAAGGGGGATCGGTGAGTTACGAAGAAAAAAATTAAGAATTGTAACCTTTAAGATAGAAAGAGAAATAATATAGAAGTGGTCCTCGGCTCGCGTTCGAGGAGGTCTTTTTGTAATTATCATCTACTATTTACAAGCATCTTCACACCTTAACCTGTTGTCAAGTTTTCAGTACTTCTAAATTAGATTTCAAGCCCACACTCTACAAATTTCATTGCTTAAGACTCATTGGGCCTGAGCCCATAATTGTCTTTGGGTCCAGGTGCAATCGTGCACTTACAATTGGTACATCCTATTTTCTTTTAAAAGTATAATTTATAATTCCATATAAGATTAGAACACAATTATAATAAATAAATACCTATATATTACTCATATTCATAATTAGAAAAAATAAAACAAAAAATATTATATTATGTGAAACTTTCTTGTATATTGCACATATTACTTATATATTATCATATATTTCAGGCTTGTTCACTCTTTATTATCATTTTAAATACTTTTTCTTTTTTTTCTCTTTTCAAAGATTCATCAGCGTACACATTTTTTTTTTGTATGAGATCAGCCTATACTTAAACCATATCCAAAAAAACACAAAAAAGAAAAGAAAAGAAAAGAATACTAGAAGCCATTGACTTCAAAAGGCACATATCCACACACTAAAAAAAAGAAAAAGAAAGAAGAAGGGGGGACTAGAAACCAATGACTTCAAAAGATACATTAGTACATTACACATATCATAATATAGACAATACTAACGACGTTAATAAATTCAGGCTTACTTCTAAATTGTTCATTTTATGTTAACTATGGAACCAAACTAATAATTTGCAACAAAAATAACAATTTACTTCATAAACTTTAGAAATTTACATTTGACACATAAGATAGTTTTGACTAAAATGAAAATTGTTGGCATTCTGTCCAACCTAACCGGTCAAGCATTTAAAAAAAAACTTCCATTGATTTCTGAGTCATTTCGCAAAATATGTAAAAGTATAAACTTTCTATAGTTTTATGCCACTGTTGAAGTTAATTCAGGGGATGAGAAGTGATGTCTAATTCTATATTTTGATTTTTTTTTTTTGACAATTTTTTTTGATTCTTCGAATGTTTGAAAGTAAATTGTGATAGTTTGATAGTTAGATAAATTGTGATATGACATTTTGCCAAATAAAGAGGACAATGCACTGACATATGTCTCACAAAAAGCTAAAATGCATGGTGTTAAAATTCTGATGGTTCAAAAAACCGGAAAAGGGTGATGTTCGAAATTTTTAAAGTTGGATTGAAGCACAATCAAAGTCAAATTATGATGTATCATTAAATTTTTTAATATATTTTGTACTTAAATTGCCTTTATGTTTAATAATGTTTTATTCCTAACCAACAAGATGCATGTGGCCAAATGGTTTGCATATTGGAGTTGTTATCTCACCTGCTAAGAGCAGATTTTAGTAGAAAATTACACCATTTGAACTTGAATTTTTTGACTTATATGGTAAAAACAGGTTGACCCATAAACCAACATATTTGGGGTCAACATGACCCAATTGACCTATGATTATGAGCCAATAACATGTTTTCATCAATTTTTACCAAAATAATAAGATGATTGAACAGTGACATATAAAACCAACCTAAGGACTAGTTCTCAGTTAACCTGGTCAAATCTCCCGATCTGATCTGGGTTTCAAAAAATTGCTAAAATGTACCTACCCAAAAATTCACCTGTCCTTCCTAAATATCATGCCCTACCCTACATGACGCAAAATTGGACTTAGCTTAAACCCAAAGAAAAATACAAGGTTCGAACATGAGTATTTTGACCAAAAGTAAAAATGGATTGACCCATAACCCGACCTTTTTTGGGGTCAACATGACTCAATTGACCAATGACTATGAGCCAACCCATTTTTGAAATTATTAATTTAAAAAGGATAGTCCAACTTTGTAGTTTACAACTAAAACTTAATAGTCAATTTACAATTATGTGCCAATGCCACTAAGTCTGCTACTGCTAGTTTATTTTTAAGGACAAAGTTTGACTACAAATTTGGTTATAGTCATTGACTATAATTCTCATTAAAAAGATTAATATAACTACATATTTGAAAATCTGATCATCGGATTACATGTTTTTTTTTTTTTTTTTTCAATATTTATATTTACTATTCAATTTATAAACCTTTTTTTTTATTCACAATTTTAAATTACTAAAATTTCCTTATAATCAAAGAATTATTGAAAGAAGTTGCAATATAAGCAACAACTTTCCTGCGCATCTGGATGCTTAAAATTGAACAAGATGAATGAATGCAATGAAGAAGAGAAATGATCACAACAGTATGAGACACAAAAAAAAAACTTGTATGGGTAGAATAGATATCTCTAGTAAAATTAATCAGCCAAAAATAATTTGAAATTTAAGAATTTGATTGATGACATAATTATTGATTTTTTATAATCTAAAAATTTTGCATGTATGAAGGATATAAGAAGAAAATATAATCTAATGGTGGACTTGTTAAAATTCATAGTAAATAATAATATATTGAGTGGAGTTGTAATTAGTAACTACAATAAAGTTTGTAGCCAAACTTTGTCTTTGATTTAAATTAAAAAATATTACAAATAAAAAATAACAGAACCTAAGGCTAAACTAAATAATCACTGAAAGTTATAAAGGATATAAGGATAAACTTTAAAATGTAAAAAGTAAAAACCAAAAAAAAGAAGAAGGAAAAAAGGGCAAAACCCTAACTATACTAAATCAGAACAGATAGTTGATCGTTTAGTAAACTTTGATAACGCTTACTTGGTAATGATATTATTAGTAAACTTTGAATTTGAATGGTGTGAACTTAAAATTACTTTTGATTGGTTTATTTGAGTTTTTATGGTGGGTTGGAACCAGATTGTTAAAATTTGTTACAAAATTGAGCATTTCCCACTCTAAGTTTGATGGATAGAGGCGCAATGGAGCATTTTCTAAAAAAATTTCATGTGAGTTAATCACGGTGAGTTTTTAAAACATAGAACTTCTCTCGAATCTCCTTGAACATGTGTTGTTCCCAGAACTTAAAACACCAGAATTAGCTTTTAACCATTTGATGCGTGAGTTGTTCATAACGCGACTCTGATACAAATTGTTGTATGGTGAAAAAAAAAATTGCATAAAGGGGAATTGATTGGTTTTCTTTAGTGAAACTTCACTCAAGAATATATATTTTCACTTTTACTTTATTATTCAATCATGTATCATATAAAATATAAATACATAGCTTGACAAGATATTTAACGTTCAAATTTATTCAACCACATATCATACAAAATTATAAATACATCGCCTCACAAGGTATTTAACATTCAAATTCAAAAGAAATCCATTTTTACCTACAAGAAGTAGATAAGATTTATTCAAATACTACCCTATTTAACCCACACTGAAGCACTGAAAATACAATTTTAAAATGGTAATAACACAGCACAACTGGAAATCGCAGTTACTCATCAGAAGAAAGACTGCCTACTTGGTGAGTAACGGAGATTCGTTTCTTCTTTGGAGTTTCCTCTTTAACTTCTATATCAGATGCACTCTCGTGTCTCCTTTTCCGAGAAGAAGGTGGACTATGGAGAGCGCCCTTCGCTTTTCGAAGGATTGTTGGGAGTTGAAGTTTCTGGGCATCTTTTTTGGGATCAGAAGCTTTTGGGCTTTGAACATTATGATTCTTAGTGAACCCCTTTGTTTCATTGTCATGGAGGGGGTAAGTGCTTGATTTGTGGTGCTCGTGTGCTTTATTTGGACTCATGTTGTCCAGTTGTTGGCGTTGCTCATGCATGTTTCTTTGGCCAGAACTTGTTGGAGATGCATTTTGGTTAGCTTTTCTTTTTTTCGTGCCTTTTGTTTTGTTGGAGCTTGAATTCTTGGCTGCTTTGCCTGTCCTTAAGCGTTGTCTTGGATCATCCGAAGTACCCGCTGCGTAATTGAGTTGCCTAACCACCTCTGGCTCCATCCGAGGAGGGAAACATGACTGATATCGATTATGAAACGTTTCCCGAGTAGAAAGTGCTAAAAAGTAAAATCAATAAGCCCAATGAGTCTAGTACCAACGCCAACGACACCAACGGTAGGAGGGATTGCTCAAGAAATCATACATATGTTTTAAGTATGTTATATTAAGCAATATTTTTTTAATTAAATATGAATTTTGATAAATTTATTACTGCTTTACATTATCTTCGTATATTCTTCATGGTTACAAAATGTAAAAATGATCAATGATCAAAGATCAATAGTCATGTCATTAATTGATTGTTTAAATTCAAGTTTTTGTAATTTAAAATAAAATATTAAAAATGAGTTTATGGATCGAAAGACAAATTATTACATCCAATTATAATGAAAATCAATATACATGTTAAGAACATATAAAATATGTAATTCAATAATTAGATTTTTAAAATAAAAATTTAATGATAAGTTATTGAATGGTGTAACATGATTTAGAATTACACTAGGTGTTATATATATATATATATATAATATATATATATATATATATATAGATATATATAAAAGAGATGATTTCAAGTTACACCCCGTGTAATTTCATAAGAGTTACACTTTTTTTTAATCATTGATTTCTATTAGATTTAATGGTTGAAAAACACTAGTGACATATCAAATCTAATATCATTAAGTCATTAAATTTTTCTATAAAAAACAAAAAATTATTCAACTCTCTACCTTCCACTGTTGTCTTCTTCTTCTACCCTTATCTGCGAACTCAATACATATGATGGTGAGCAGGGGAAAAAATGCATTAATACCAATACATGTATTTTTCCCCTACTCACCATCACATGTATTGAGTTTGCAGACATGTGTATCGAACAAACTGCATAAAATCCTTTTAAAAGACTTATTTGAAGTAATAGCTATCCAGATCCCAAATTTAACATTGTTTAACACGGAATAGCCACTAGACTACAACATCTCTACAATATCTTCATTTGGGATTTTGGGAATACTAAAGCAGTAAAGCGTCAAGGAAAAATGCACTAATTCCCATCAATTTGACATTATCCCATCACAAAAAATTAAAATTAATAAATTAGTTGGTTTGCTAATGCAGGAAGGTTGTTTATTACTTATATTCGTTTACTTAAGGAGAATTGTAAAACAAAAAATTAATTCAATCTTTGCCAATTCCCCTAAAATCTATTTACACTGATGCATATAATTCACATCTAACTGAAAAGATGAAAAATTCTAATGCTTTATCCCTTGTTGATTTATTTGGTTCATAGGAAGAGTTCACAGAGGTCTTGGCAAATATGAGAGAGAGAGAGAGAGAGAGAGAGAGAGAGAGAGAAAAGAGAAGAAGAAGATCTAGAAGAAGACAACAGTGGTGGGTGAAAGAGTTTAATGACTTTTTGTTTATTTTTAGAAAATAATTTAATGACTTAATGATATTACATCTAATAGAATTAATGGTTTAACTTGAAATATATATATATATATATATATATATATATATATATATATATGTGTGTGTGTGTGTGGTGTGTGTGTGTGTGTGGGGGGGGGGGGGGGGGGGGGGGGAATAAATTATACTCAATTGCCGTGATCTCCTTTTGAAGTGGATTAAAATATTAAATCAATACAGTTTAGACAAAGAGTTTTCACTTTTGAGGGGTAATATCAATTATGGTAATAGTTGCAAATAAATCATAGAAGATAATTTTATTTTTTTTTTCATTTCTTTCTTTAATATAGCATTTTTTCCAATTATTAAGAGAAAAAAAAATGCCAAACTATTGTATAAAAGCACTTTGAAAAGGTAAATAAGTAATTTGGGGTATGAGAAAAAGCTTGAGCATTTCTACAAAAGTTGTCCGGGTTGTGAGTTCCAGTTAACTCAATTAATAAAGTTTCTGATGGTTAAATAAGAGATTTAGGGTTCAATTCTCATCTATATTAAAAGCTGATTGGTGTCTTGATTTGATAATAAAGTTTTAATATTAGGAATAGATGTTATAGGTTGGAACTCTTTTAGAAAAAAAAAAAAAAAAAAAAAAAGCTATCTGGATTAAACATTTATAAAGAATTGACTAGATTTTATTAGATTTTACTAGGTCAAAATTTTAAAATAGTTTAATTAAAAATTCAGATCGGTTTGCAAAAAAATTAAAAAAAAAAATCCAAGATTCAAATACGAAAATTTTCATTGTAACAATTGAATTAAAAAAAAAATTTAATTGACTTATTCATAATATTTAGCACAAAATTTGAGTTGACCATTTTACTCACTTAGATAAGATTACCTCATCATCTCCAGTGTTATTTGTTTCCCTAAGCATTACAGCCAATGTGATCAATTTCGCCCTGTTCTGGGAAGAACTTGACAAATTTTTTGTGCTAATTGAAAAACCGGTACACTAAATTTCATCCATTTTGACCAGTTTTAGCTGATATTCAAATTTCAAGCAATATGATTTTTTTTTTTCTCTCTCTACGATTTTATTAACTAAAAACTTGACTTTAAACCATGTTTTCAATTATAAAAACTCAAGTGTGTGTAACACATGGTGTAAAGGCATTTTTTTAAATTATTTTATTTAGTTTTGAATTAATGTTATGGCAGTAACCCCGAAACAATATACTATTTATGGTTTGATATATATATATATATATATACGTATTTTAAGATAATATAGGACAAAGCAAAGAA
Organism: Castanea mollissima; assembly: GCA_014183005.1. NCBI lineage: Eukaryota > Viridiplantae > Streptophyta > Magnoliopsida > Fagales > Fagaceae > Castanea > Castanea mollissima. The sequence continues at coordinate 31,134,126 of JACAVU010000011.1, read as the reverse complement.
TTATTGAAAGAAGTTGCAGTATAAGCAAAAAATGTCCTGCGCATCTGGATGCTTAAAATTGAGGAAAATGAATGTACGCAGCGAAGAAGAGAAATCACAAGAGTATGAGGGGAAAAAAAATACCTTCATCATTAGACATCTTTGGTGAGATTAATCAGCCAAAAATAATATGAGAGTCACTAAAGAGGGAGATTCTTAACCATTCATTCCAAGCTTGAAGAATGGATTGCAGATTGTATTGGGTTTTGGGGGGGGGTTTATAACGATCAATATTTTTTATTTTTTATTGTTAGTGGAGCATTTTACCATACTTAATCCATAGTCAATTGGCCAAGATTATTATTTATTTTAAATATTAAAGAAAGACGACTTATAGCTCGAGCCTTGAGGAACATGCATGCACATGTTAATTTGCACTGCCATAGATTAGAATAAAACAAAGACCCGTCGTAATGTGAAAACAATTAAGTCAATAGATGTGAACGGACTGCATGTATGAACGTGTAACTATTGATGCCTAAATTATTTAACCCAATGAAACTTTCAAACCTTTCTCATGCCTAGAGAGTAATCGTGGAGTGTACACTCACAGGCTCACAGCATGTGTAAAATCTTATAACTATCTAATAAAAATTGATCCCAGAAGTCCTGGCCTTACCAAATTGTCACTTGTATTGATTTTGATAATAGTTTTTAGTTTTATTATTGAATTTTTATTAGTAGTGACAAAATTTAAATGAGCCAAATAGAATTCTATTTATCTAGGTAAGATGCTTTACGTTTATCTCAATTTTGTTATTTATCTCAATCTGTTTGTCTCTCTATCTCTCTTTGAGAATCTTCAATAGGTTTTCGATTGAGAAAAAAAGATAATTTCTTCTTCTTATTATTATTTTTTTGGATATAAAAAGATAATTTCTTCTTTTGCTTTCATATCCATCCTAAATTCCCACCCACTTAGGTGGTGTTTAATTGTGTTTGCGTTTCCTGCATTTTTTTTTTCAGCTGAGCGCGCTTGGCATCGTTCATTGTCCATAAATAGTGATTTCAAGCTTATTAACAGTGTCAAACGCGTGAACAGTACTTTATTATTATTTAGTTATTATTTGCAGTTTTTAGCAAAATAAACGGTATCCAAATGAACCCTTAATCCTAAAAGACATAATTTATAATTATATCCAAGATTGAACGTAAACTCTTCGCTTGAATCTTATATTCTAATTGAAAACTTATTAGCTAGTTACCCTCACAAAAGAAAAAAAAAATATTGAAGACTTCGTTCTCTAGAACCCCAGTGCATATGAAGGTCCAAGATCTATTTTGGATAAACCTAAAGCGCATAAAACTTTTTTATTATTATAAATAATATCATAAAAAATTAAGCACATCAAACTGATCGAAGTTCAAACATCATATAACACTATTGTTGGGTTAAGATAGATTGACCCTAGTTAATTAATTCAATTACCCAAGTTGATTAATTATGTCAAATTATTTGCAAATCATGGAGACACCAATAAATCACCAAATAACTAATATATAGCGGAAAACAAATTAACAAGATGATTTGTTGACAAACGAGAAAAACCTCTCGCAAAGGCAAAAACTCCACCAGGTAAATTTAAGATCACCACTTCTAAAAATACACTAATCAACAATCAAATGACAAAAATCCCACCAGGTAAATTTAGGAATCTTACCATTGCCCTGGCCGATCCCAAAATATTAACCTATAGTTGAACATTTGCTCCGATACCCAATTAGACTTCATATTGTAGTAGTCTTCTTTCCTTTATTGCATAAATCTCCAATCTATGACTAACTCCTTTGAATGATTGTTGTTGGCTGCAAATCTATTCACTTCATAAACGATGAAGATCAGGAAGCACTTATTTACAAAACCTTAAGGTGCACAAATGCAATAACTTCAAACAGAGTATATGAGTTCTAAGTCTTTGTATCCATGCATGATAGCTTTTAAAATGTTCCTTATATATAAATAAAGTTGTGAGAAAAGAAACCCTAATTAAATAAGACAACATTGGCCAAATTTCATATCTAGAATTTCTGAAATTGTAATTCTCGATAGATTGAGCTTATGTGGAGTTTCTCCATTTAACCTCGATAGCAGTATCTATTGAGAATCTATCAAAAATTAATAAATTAGTTTTTCTTTACTTGTTTCTTGGATCAATCTTCATGACTTTAAATATACCACTTGATATGTTTGAGCAACATACTTCTTAATACATTAAACCCAACTTAGATTTACCAAATTACAAGTAAAATACGTTTTGTCAAAGCCAATTACATAGAAATTATGACCTTAACAACTATTGTTGAAAAATCCTAAATCCCCTCAATAGCAATAAATTCCCTTAATAGCAATATATATAGAGAAAAATTTTTCAACAAGTTCAATAGAAACACAACAACACAAAAACAACAATCTTATGTGGAAACCCCTTCAGTGTAGGGAGAAGAACCACGGGCAACTATAAAAAAATCGACAATGAAAATAGAGATTACAATTCTCAAGTTTATGCAAAATTTGCATCCACAATAAATTAGAGTGGCAGTAAAGCTCCACATTGGATACTAATGAGAAGAAAGAGTTCATACCCATTAGACTTAACTACTTTTGAGTAAAGTGTGTTGATAGATTTTATTTTCACTACTTAAGTTGTCTCCTCAACACACTATAACAAAATGTATTTTTAGTGAGGAAACAATTCGTCACTAAAAGTCCAATTTTTCGTCACTAAGAACCTTTAGCGATGAAATAGGACTTTTAGCGACGAAACTCATTTCGTCGCTGAAACTCCGTCGCTAAAAGTCTTGGCAACGTAAAATTTCATCACTAAAAGTCTAATTTGTTTTTTTAAAAAAAACTTTTAGCGACGAAAACGTTTCATCGCAAAATGTTTTCCTCGCTAAAAACACTATTCAGTGATGGAAATATTTCGTCACTAAAAACACTTCAGTTTATTAAATCATATTTAGTGACGAATAATTTCATCACTAAAACTATTTTTGAATACATATAGTGACGAAAAAATTCATCACTAAAACTATTTTTAAACAAATCCAAGCACATATAACGACAAAAATTTTTGTCACTAAAACCATTTCTTACAAAATTTTGCTACATTTAGTGACAAAATATTTCATCACTAAAACAATTTTTTGTTGCTATATTTGTGACAAAAAAATTCGTCACTAAAATTTATTTATTTATTTATTTTTTTCATAGCTTTGATATTAACCTGTAACCTGTCATTAAATTATTAAAATCTCAAATCTGAATAACACATTTAATTCAACAACACATTTATAAAAAAAGATTTATACATTCCACAAGTAAAAAATAAAATAAGTATCTAATTCAAACTCCTTCCATACAATAATTTTTTGCAACACATACAATAACTCAAGATGTTTTATAACAATACAAAAAGTGTAGCATAATATAATTAGAACTAACAGAAGATGTCCTCATATGTCTTCAAGTAATGCCAAAAGTTAATCCCCTAAAAGCCACCAATAAGAAATCTGCACAAATATAAAAACAATACTATATTAAAATCTTAATTTAAAAACATTAACTATGTTATAAGAAATATTTCTAACAATGCATTAAGAGTAGTCACACCAATGAATTAAAATCACAACTCCTAACGTATAAGTTGTTGAAACAAAATATAAATTTTCAAGTGTAATACAATACAATTAGTTTCAAATAATGCATAAAAAAAAGTAATCACATCATGTAGTGTAGGTCAATTGCTAAAATAAAGTACTAACCAATAAATGTTTTAACTTGAAGATGAACCACCCCTATAGAAGATTGTCGATAGCAATTCACACAGTAAATACATGGGCACAGAATATTACCACTCAAGTCTACAACCGTTCAGAGCCAATGGTTCGTTGGCAAGTGTTCATTAGTGGATTCCACTAAGTAGAAAGAGAAAGATTCTCATGTTCTCTCACTCATGGTTGAGTAAAAGTTCAATTACGTGCATGTTGAAGGCAAATGTTTGCTAGTAGGTCCCACCAAGTAGAACGAGGAAAACTCCCATATTCTCTCACCCATGGTAGATTAAGGATTATATTGGTGGTGAGTGGTCCACTCCAAGCATGGTAGAGTATGGCAGGACCCCTCTTTCAAGTGTCCTATCCTGGTCCTTGGAAGTGTTTCCACATTGGATACTTTGGTGATGTGTTTATCTGTGGATGTGTTTCTAGGGTGAGGTGAAAGAGTCGCTAGCAACCATTGGTTTAGTATCAAGTGTGATGAGTCACATATTTCTCTAATTCACTTTAGTTACCTAATTAACTAAAAACCAATTCAGGGGGTTTTAAGTCAATTTAAGGTAACCAACATTTTGAACCAAAAATTTTGTACTCGGAAGTTTGGTTATGGGTGGTGAAGGCGTTAGGCACCTCACTCTGCTTATCAAAGGGAAAGTACCTTATTTTAATTCAACTCCAACAATCACATTTAGGAAATAAATTAAATACTTAGCATTTTATTTTGAAAAAGTTTTGTACAAAAAGCATATATACATAACATTCAAGTATTTATTTATGTATAAAGTGTTAGGTAAATATTATTTACAAATAGTATGTATAGGAAAAACATGTGAATAATATATATATATATATTATGTATCTAACATGTGAATATATACAACATAAAATAGAAGAAGAGAGGATATGAAACATGTTACCTTTTGCATTTAGACTCATTTTAATCTCCAAGTTCATTCTCATGCATAAACACAATAAACCAAAAATATAATGGTTAGTGTAAGGAGGTGGGGGGAGGGAATATGTTAATTTGAGGGAGTCAAATAATTCAATGCAAGTAAATCATAGACATGTAACAACCTCATAAAAGTGGTGCCATTTAAAAGGAAAGATTTAAAACTAACCTTGTGTAAAAGGAGACCTTTTATCTTTATTTGAAAAGATGAGTGTTTTCCTTTGACAAACCTCATGACTTTTTGGGAAAAGGTTTGTTTTCAAACAGTGGTTGAACTTTGGGGAAAGAGTTTTCTTAAAAAGAGGCTTCTCTTGGTTATTTTTTATATTTTATATATTTTTTATTTAACAAAGGTTTGTTTTGAAACAAGGGTTTGAACTTTGGAAAAAATCATGACATAAAAGTATGTTTTAATTTTTTATATAATTTTTTTTTTGAAAATCTAATTTATAAGTGGATGGAATTTGAAAACCAACATGAGAATGGTCCTATTTTGTATAAAATATTTTAGCAAGAGTTAAAGATGTATTGTTACTAGATTGTTTTCCAATTTTGTCTATGTTTTACTTTAGAGTTTTAAGGGTTTTTTGAACTACAAAAAAACCCATCTCAAATAGGGGAAAACCCTCTAAGTGGTAGTTTATATAATAACAGTGGAAGGAAAAATTGACAATCAATATTTTAATTATTGGCCAATAGGAAATTTTTAACGGACAATTTTGCATTAAAAAATCTTAAATATTTTTCCACCGTTCTTTTGCGTCACTTTCCAAATATTATATAGTGTTCCACCAATTCATTTGCGTCACTTTCCAGCATTCCTGATACAAGTTGTAGATTAAAATCTTCAAGGATGTCTGTGTATAGGCAATATAATCTTTAAGATCCAAGTTCTAATCTATGAAATCTTCTTTGTATGATATACCATCATAGCATGCATGAAATATAAATAAAATTAAAAACGTGCCAATTGATAGGTCAGCCATGAGTGTAATCTCTAGCACGATTGTCCTTACTGTCATCATGATCTTGTTTGGTATTCCAACCCAAAACAATGAGCATGTTGCCATTCTCTTAAAATCCACGGGTCATTTTTTCAGAGTGAGCTTGAACCGCCACCCTAAGGGCTTACACTGCATGATCACCAGCAATAGTGCTGTGTTTTTTGCTTCCTATTGCCATGCATGTCAGAATACTAATGAACTTTGATACCAATTGATATGAAAAATAGAAATGTAGTAAGGCTAGGACTCATTCTAGCTAAATGCAAACCCTTAAATCTATTTGAAGTTGTTTGAATCAACAACAAAAATTTAAAATCCACTAGAAAGTAATAAGGAAAACGTTTATGATATTTTTACTAATGAAATTCTGAATTGGAAATTATTATACAAACTCTGGGACCAATTAAAACCGCATGAAAGTTAGTTGACAAGAAAATACCAAAAATTAATAAAATAGCATCACTGAATCTAAAATTACAAAGTTACAAAAAAAAATTATAAAAAAAGTAACAATTGATAAAAACAGAGTCGCGCATATATTTTCTCATACAAAATTTAGATGTGGGAAAAAAAATTAAATTTTCCAAATTAAGTTTTAATTCGTTACATTGGATATAAAAAATATAACTTGATACTAGAAAGGGGAAAAAAACTACTTTAAGACACTTGTTTCACCTTATTGACATGTACGTGGTTTATATTATTTCTGAAAAATAAATAAATAAATCACAACCCTACCAGTACCTTTTTGATTGGCTTATTGATTTGAGGCGTAAAGTAAACTAAAAGGTTCTTAGTTAAATTCACCAAACTATCGGTGCATGTTGTTTTCGAAGTATCTCATGGTTGGAAATACTTATATAAATAAATAAATATCATACACACACTATTCCTTCGACAGCTTAAACTCACTCCTCCCACCCCAGGCATTTGTGGCTTGGGGAGGTATCAACTCACCCAATTAGAATCAAGGGTATTTTAATCGTTTCATTGGTGTGCTTTGTAGCTTATAATTGATATTTATTATTACTTAATCTATAACCTTGATATTCATTAATAAGCATGGTTTTAAAAACCAGATAGGACTAACCAGTTCAACGGTGAACCGAACCTTAATTCACGCACAAACTCAACAGATCCCATGTAGGGTCACTAGTTATCTTTTTCTAATTTGGGTATTAAAATACTACACATTTTTTGTTCAAGTATTGCTGTCATTATCCAACGCACACCTTCGAGCTCCCCCAAGTCTCTGAGGAGGTACCAACTTGCCTGTGGTGCATATATGATGGCGCTACAAACGGTCAATTACTAAATCAATGACTTTAAAGACATGAAAATATAGAATAATTTGATTAATTTCCCATACCCATGCATTTCATGAGTTAAAAATAGGAAACAACAAATAATAGCGTTGAAATTTCTCAGAACAAATATAACATTAAAAAAAGACTATAAATCAGGTGATGAAAGAACAACTTGCAGTTCTCACAATAAGCTTTCATTGGATGCCGATTCAAAAGAAAAAAAAAAAAAAAAGCTTTCATAGGATGCCAGTATATAACATTAAAAAAAATTTATAAAAATTTAGATAATAAATGTTGTATTGTTACATTTAGTTAGTTAGTTGGTTAGTTACAATTTCAAGCATATTAATCACATTTAATACATGTTGAAATTGTCAATGTACATGGAGAATAATATGACCATTAGAATAAGGTCATGTGGGCCAATAAAATAGTTTCATGGTTCTATAAATACCTACTTCTAATCTCATTTCCATCATTGAAAAAATAAATCAACTCATTACTTAGTGCATTTCTTCTCTTTCTTTCCTAATATTTTTCTATAGAGGGTGATTACCTCCAATTAAGTCAATTACCCTATAATCCCTACTATTCTGTTAGAGACATATTTTATGTAATTGGCTAATCTTTTAACAAAATACACTTTACTTGTAATTAGGATCTAGGATGTGTTTAGTACTTCAAGAAGCATGTTGTTCAAGCCAAGTATTAAAGTCATGAAGATTGGACCAAGAAACAAGTAAAGAAAAGTTGTTCATTAAAGGTCGACAGATACCTCGACAAAAATAGTATCTATCGAGACTTAAGAACGAAGCTTTATAAAAGCTCGACAGAAGCTGAATCTGTCGAGATCCTGGAAATTAGAATTTTCAAATCTGATTTTCAGCTCATAGTGACATGTATGTGTAGGGTTTCTTTTCTCACAACTCTAGACATATATAAGGTTTATTATAAAGGCTGCTATATATAGAAAACACGTGCAGAAAGTGACTTAATGCCTTATTCTTTCTGTAGGAAGTTACTGCGTCTTTTGCGCCTTAGGGTTTTGTAACTAAGTATTTCTTGATCTTCATTGTTGATGAAGTAAAAAACTTTGTAGCCAACAACATTTTCAAGTTGCTGGAGTTAGTCACGTATTAAAATTCATGCAAAAAAGTGGTGTTCATATATTGAAGAGTTCAGAGGTTCTGAAGCAATAGAAGGTTTCTATTGTATGTTCATTTAGGGAGATTATAGAGTCTAGGGACAAAAATTTTGTACTAGATCTGAAACTTCTTTTTACTATAACGAATTGCTTTTCGGGAAGGTTTTCCCCCATGTTTATTTATTGTGAAACTAGTTTGTTACATTGCTTTTCCTAAATCATCATATCTTGTTTTATTTATTTTTCCGCTATGCATGATATAGATTTTTTGTTTTGTTTTAATAAGGTTTATTTATAATAAATCTAATTAACAACTTGGGTTTAAAACTTATTAATTCTATCAATCAGGATATGAATTTCCCAACAAATTCTCCTATATTTCATATCCATCTCCACTAGGAACCACTAGGTTCCTAACACAAGATCACTGTCAATAGGCTTGTTGCTTGCTGACTTTTGCCATATTAGGATGCTAACGAGCTTTGATATCAGTTGATGGAAAACAAAAATGTAGTAAGACTAGATCTCATTATAGCTAAACGCAAATCCTTAAGTCCATTTGGAGTTATTTGAATCCGTAACAAATATCTAGCCAGAATCCATCAAAAAGAAATGAAAAAAACGTTTATGATATATTCTATTACTAAAATTTTAAATTGAAAATTCGTAAATAGACTTGGTGACCAATTTAAATCCCCCATAAAGATTAGTTGACAAGAAAATAATTTTTAAGAGAGATGTTATTGATAGTTGATATGACACAAATGGAACATTAACTTACTATAATTTTTATAGAGTTTCAACTTATAACATCTGATTCTGATGATTGTACTCATTATGATTAGAATAAAACATCAATCGGTTTTTGGCATAAGTGGGAATTAAACCCCAAATCTCTTATTCAACCATCAGAGACTTTACTAATTGAGTTACCTGGAACCCACCATTAATTTATTATAATAGAAATAAAAGCCCAAAAGAAATGATAATAATGAAATAATATTGCTGAATCTAAAATTGGAAATTTACGTGAAGAAATGACAATTAAAATAGATTCGTCTTATCTGGCGCGACATTAAGCTAGTTGTGAGAAGAAATATGTAATTTCTCAAATTATATGCATTTAGTACGAAGGAATCCACATTACTCCCGCTATATAAATTCTTTTGAATGTAATGTCTTATAATCTGAATGTCTTGGAATGTAATGATTCCTATGCTTGTTTTATTCCTAAGAATCCTATAGGGACTATCTACTTTTCCCATACTATCCTTAGATTTATAAACTCAATATCAATTTTTTAAATCTTCCTTCAAATAAATAATGACAAAAAAATATAAATTATAAATTATTACTAATTCATTAAAATTATAGTCTAACATTTCAAAATGACATGTATAATACAAAGTAACTCTTTAAATTACTTTTCTTTATGGAAATCACAACATCATGTTTTGTTAATAAGTATAAATATTTTATTTTATTTTATTTTAGAATTTATGTTTCTATGGCAGGAAGAGATAAATATAAGGGAATAAATATTGATGATTTGTTTTATGTTTTATCTCAATTGGTTAAATGAAAATAGGAAAATGGTAAAATTGTTAATTTATAACAAATGTATTTTTTTTTTAAACTTGAGAATTTGGATACTCACTTGTTTTAAAAGTAATTTTCATTCCTACAAAGAGGGGGTTAAGCAATATTCCGGATTCCAATGACAAATGATTCCCTTGTATGATTTACAACTAAATATAGAAATCTTTTAACATTCTTAAGAATCCTAAAATATTACCCTATACCAAACGCTACTCTGATATAAAAACATAACTTGATACTTGAAAGGGAAAAAAGAAAACTACTTTTAAGAAAATTGTTATTGACAATTGACATGGACGTCATTTTGATTACCTTTGGAAAAATAAATAAATAAATCACACCCTAAAATGACCTCTAGGAAAATAAATAAATAATTCACACCCTCTAGGGGTGCTTTGTTGATGGGTTTATTGGTTTGAGGCATAATTTGAACTCTAAAGGCTTAAGTTTAATTCACTACACTATCAGTTAATTAAAGGGTTTTCAATGTATCTCAATTCATGGGTAGGAAATGGAACAATCTCTCGTCAAAGGCCATAACACTACTTCCTTATAATAATAATAAAAAATAAATGTTTGCGCTACCATCTTGATTTGGACTTCCCTTCTTGCCTTTGAAATAAATTTTCTTTCCATCCCATCACATTCCAAGTGATTTTTTCCTGCAATTCCTTGAAAGTATTCACTTTAGACTTTCCACTTGCCATCGGTAACCTAAGGTAAAAATTGAATTTCAATTAGAGTTTAATTTTGTGACAAAAAAATAAATGTCACACATCGCAATACATGGTGAAATTAATATTAGGCATTCATAGATAATAGGTGAGTTTGTAATAATAATAATTTTAATTTTAATTATAGCACGTCTGCTTCCAATGCACATGGTAATAATCCAAAAAATTAATCTATACCCATTCACGTAGTGAATTCTACGTTTTTTTTTTCTTTTTTAATGATTAGAAATACTTATATAATATACTTTTTCTCCTGTAACTCAAATCTATTACCAACTCACCTATGAGTGTTTTAATTTTCAATTGGTGTGCTTTACAATTTATAATTGATATTTAGGATCCAATTAACAGGTGTTCTTAAAATATTTGTTAATAACTAATTTTAAAAAACTTTCAATACCACTTTTATGAGAAATTTAAAAAGCCATAAAAAATGTTAATTGTTTTTTCTTTTTTCCATAAATTTTTTGAAAAAATATTTTCTAAACCATGCCGCATTTAGGATATTCAGTTAACTTTCTCATTTAATAACACTTAATCTATATACTTTTCACTCATTAACTATATCATTCTCTTAATTAGTTATGTATATTGGTCGGCAACCAGATTAGCAATTTTTTTTTTTTTTTTAACATATTAGCAATTTGGATGTTAGTGATATTGTAATT